>WBZZ01004751.1:72500-75000 GCA_019918135.1 Paulinella micropora | reverse complement strand
TTCAATTCAAGCAAGTTGAAACAGACAAAAGGACATTAGCATGCGAGTGATTTTGCAAGGGAAATATCCAGCGTCTGGCAAGCAGACCTGACGACTTCGCCTCCTAACCGCTGTATCGTGGACATGTCGAAATGCTAACATGAATTGATTTCCGGCACTTTTCGCAGGGTGGGAGAAAAAAAAAAAAAAAAAAAACTCAAGCTCGAGTTCATTGTCTGAAAAGCTCAGCACAAGGCTTGCACATGACCTGAGCAAAGATGGTCGATCTTGTCTCCTTTTTTCCTATCCATCTAAGTCGACCCATCAGCAGAGCCTAGTAGGAAACAGCTCAACACAGCATGGAAAACAGGGGACGAAAAAAAAAAGAAAAAGAAAAAGAGAAGAAAGGAGAGAGAGAGAGAGAATATATATTTCATTAAGGAACAGTAGACATATATGTTATTAATAACATATATGTTTTTTATAACATATGATATTAATAACATATGGTACACTTTTATAATATTCCTTTCATACCCATTAATACATATTGTCCTCGGTACTGATTTGACAATATAATGTTGTGCTTGCCCATATATAAGTGTATTCACACTCATCTCCGAGGCTTTGAGTTGAGAAGCAAGTATACTATTGAGATTGATTAAATTATATATTTCATTGTTCTTGTTTTAATATTAAAACAGTGTTTGCGTAAAAATTATGGTAAAAGTGCGTTAAAGTTTTCTTTTCCATTTTGAGTTTGAAACTAATCACTGTCACTTTAATTTTATTATCAAGTTTTGCGATGAATAGCAATCATACTTAACCCAGACCTTGTTACTTAATTCTGCCTACGTGACTTGATATTATTACTGGGTACAATTTCAAGTGTCAAACTCAGCCATCGAATTTTAGTTAAGGGTCAGATTTCAGATTAGCGATAAGATTTCGAATTAGTGGTCAGAATTCAAATTATTCAATTTAACGGCTATATGCGTCCGCAAAATCTGTATCATTTTTGCGAAATGTTACAGTTAAATTGAACTAATTTTGAATTCTGGCCGCTAATCTAAAATCTGACCGCTAGATGATCTGAAATCTGACCCTTAAATCAAACTTATGATTTGATTGCCAGGCTGAGTTTGACACTTGAAATTGTACCCAGTAATAATATTATTAATAATACTAATTTCTAGTAGATGCCAAATGATCCAAACATTATATTAATCTTGAAAATGATAAAAAGGTTTAAAAATAGTCGTGACTTAATAAAATATTCATTTTCAAGGCTGCGTCCCGTCCTAGAGTGTATTCAGCTGCCACTGAGGGCCGCTTGTCAAGTTCCCACGTGTAACGCCGTAATGCAATGACCGTATTAATATGATGCAGTCACGGTCTCAGTATTATTGATGCCATGATGTGGAAGGCTTGAGTAACTCAGTGAGAGTAGTTTAGTGATGGCCTGGCCAAGGACTGTAACTCACTGTGTGACTCGTTACCTGATGATGGCACGGTGTGGTGCCGGAGGCTAAACAGTCACGGTGTGATGTGGAAGTATAATACTAGTAACTTGTAACAGTGTCAGTGATTTCTCAGAAAACTTGAATGATGTTATTGTATTCAAGCCTGAGTACAAAAGGCTTCACTTTTAGAAGTTAATATTGCTGTTGACATTCAAGACAACAACAAAAATTAGTTTTTCATTTTTGTGTCAGATTTTCATTTTTGTGACAGTTTTTCATTTTTGTGACAAAAATTCAAAATTTCAAATTTAACTGTAACATTTCGCGAAAATTTACGATATTTTGCGGACGAATATAGCCGTTAATTTGAAAAATTCAAATTTTCACCCAAAATCAAAATTCCAACCAAAACTGAAATTCCAACCAAAACAGAAAAATCAATTTTTTTTGTTGTCTTGAATGTCAACAGCAATATCATCATGATGTTACTATGATATATAAGTTAGTGAAAGTCACAAGTTTTCAGAGCCTTTTTTATCAATCAACTATTAATAGTTCCCGGCGTCACGCTTTGCCAGAGGCTCAAGTTTGTCGGTGAATTGTTGACTAGATTGATCAGAAAATGATATTATTTATTGCCACTGGTGATATGCCGGGACTCTATATCTACTCAATCCAAGCCGCACTCTGAGACTCATGATAACCTAACTTGATTTGATCTTCCTCCTCTGGCGCCGGGTTGAAAACTTGTGACTTTGGAGAGGAAACCGTGGTCAGTATGGCAGTGTCACGGTGAAAATGTAGAAGACTATCAGAGCGCGGCCTCGGACTAGATTGATCAGAAAATGATATTACTATGATTTATTGCCACTGGCGATATGCCGGGACTCTATATCTACTCAATCCAAGCACTCTGAGAATAACCTAATTTGATCTTCCTCCTCTGGCGCCGGGTTGAAAACTTGTGACTTCGGAGAGGAAACCGTGGTCAGTATGGCAGTGTCACGGTGAAAATGTAGAAGACTATCAGAGCCAAGCAACACTTGGACTTGAAAAGG
>WBZZ01004751.1:0-62500 GCA_019918135.1 Paulinella micropora | reverse complement strand
TTAATAACCACAGGACAACAAACTGCGATGTTAAAGCGAAATGTAAATCGTGCGGGCTGAATTACAGGAAGAAAGATGAACACAAATGCGGATATGCGAAATGCAGAAATTGCAAACTAGTGAAACCGCTTGAACACCAATGTGAAATAGTCCAAAAAGAAATCTTACCACCGTCAGAGCAATACATATTCTTTGACTTTGAAGCGGCACAGGACACAGGCGAGCACATTGTTAATCATGCTGAAAGCCAGTATTACGATGCGAAGGAACCGTCAGTAATTCACAAGAACATTCAAGATTTCTGTAATTGGGCTTTTGACACTAAGCACAGCGGATTTACATTTATCGCACACAATGCCCGCGGTTATGATTGTCAGTTTATTCTTAAGTGGCTTGTAGATAACAAACAGACACCATTTGTCATTTACCAAGGCGGTAAGATAATGATGATGACACATAAGAAATACCGCTTCATTGATAGTTTGAGTTTCCTTACGATGCCATTGTCTGACTTTCCAAAGACATTCGGACTAACGGAACTTAAGAAAGGATACTTTCCGCACTTCTTCAACACAGACAAGAACAAAAACTATGTTGGGGTTATGCCACATAAGAAACATTACGGCTACGACACTATGCGAGGAGATAAGAGAAAGGAGTTTTTAGAATGGTATGAACAACAGGTTAATAATCACAACCATTTTGATATGGCGAAGGAAATCGCTGAGTATTGTCATAGCGATGTTGATATACTTAGAAAGGGTTGTATAGATTTTAGAAAGCAGTTTCTTGAATTCGGTATTGACCCGTTTCAATATACAACTATTGCGAGTTGTGTTATGGCTCTGTATCGTGCTAAGTTTATGCCTGTTAATTCAATTGCGGTATTGAAAGCGGAAAAACAAAACAGGATGGCTTCAAGGGCTTGTGTTGAATGGTTAGCCTACAGAAGCAGACTAGACAAAACAGACATTAAGCATGCCTTCAACTGAGGTGAAAAAATGTTTCAACTCGGGCAATCAAAAATATATGTGGATGGCTGGGACGAGAAAAACAAAATCGCTTATGAGTTTTACGGGTGTCATTGGCACGGCTGTCAGAAGTGTTGGAACGGCAACTTAATGAATGCCAAGAAAAATAAGACTATGGGCGAACTATACAAGGAAACAATGAGAAGAGAAAAACAACTGAGCCAACAGGTAAAAGAAATAAGTGTCTGGGAATGTGATTGGAGCCTGATGAAAACCAGTGAAAGACTGGCCGAGGATACCAACGAACGAATTATGGAACAAGAAGGATTAAACCCACGAGAAGCAATGTTTGGAGGTAGAACTAATGCTCTAACATTGTATTGGAAATCACGACACAGCGACGAATACGCGAAATACATCGACATATGCTCACTCTATCCGACCGTCATGTACTATGACCTTTACCCTAGCGGGCACCACGAAATCATCAGACCAAATGATGGTGTGGAACGAAAAGATATGCGAAACAAAATAATAAAAAAGGAATATTTCGGAGTGGCTAAGGTTAAGATGCTACCGCCGAGAGGTTACTACACCCAGTCTTACCAAAAGCGGACAGAGGCAAGATGATGTATTACTTATGCGATAAGTGCGGGATGACTGAGCACCACGGCGAATGCAAGCACACCGACAATGAGCGGGCAATAACAGGAACTTGGGCAACTCCAGAAATTTACAAGGCCTTAGATAAAGGGTATAAGTTAATGAAAGTATATGAAGTATGGCACTGGAAAGAACAGAGCAGTAGCCTATTCAAGGAATACATAAAAACATTCTTGAAGGTTAAGCAGGAATCAAGTGGATATCCAGCAGGATGCAATACGGCCGAGGAAAAACAAAACTACATAAGCAGTATGGAAATCAAAATGGGTGTTAAGATGGATGAAAACAAAATAGAAGAAAACTCAGGTCGCCGTGCGGTGGCTAAGTTGTGCTTGAACTCCTTGTGTGGTAAGTTTGGAGAGAAGCAGAACAAAAAACAAAATAAAATGATAAGGGATAAGGAAACCCTATACAAACTAATGAACGATAAATCAGTGGATAACATAAATATTAACATAATCAACGACGAAATAATAGAGGCCAGTTATGATTTAAAACAGGATGCGGTCAGCGACCCGATTAAGACAAATATTGTAGTTGCTCTATTTACTACCTGCCACGCGAGAATGAGACTTTATGAGATGATGGACAGACTAGGCAGGAGAATTCTATACCACGATACGGATAGTGTAATATACACCACAGACCTGACGAAAGGCGAAGATGATGTAAAGACGGGCAAACTACTCGGGGACTGGACAGATGAATTAAAGGGAGCCAAGATAAAGACCTTCGTTGGAGGCGGGGCAAAGTGCTACGGATACTTATTAGATAACGGCAAAGCCTGTATGAAAGTAAAAGGATTTAGTATGAATTATGAGACGAAGAAGGCCTTAAACTTACCTAATATGTTAAGTGTAATCAGTTGCGGGCTTGGTATTAAAAACACTGAATTATTTGAGAATGGTAAAAATGAACTGGCCGAATTGTTAGAGACTGAGGAAGAATTAAGGATTGCTAAGCGAATTGAGAAGTCTGGAAAAGTAGTTATAATAGAAAACAACAAGATAACGCGAGACAAACAAAAGAAAAAAATAACAAGCGAATACTTAGAAAAGATATTTAGTTTTACATATACAAAAAGACAAGTTATCGGTATTGTAGAGAATGCGATTGAAACACGGCCGTTTGGATATTAAGGATATTTTAGAATTGCGCTTCTATCTTGCTAATCGCAAGATTTTTCGCTTATTCTAAAACATCGCCCTTCATTAAAGTATAAAACGATGTTTATCAACAAACGAGAATGAGCAAAGCGAATGAAAGTGAAGTTGATAAATATCAATTAATTAATTTTTTTCTATAAAATATATACCATATACTATACTATGACCGCCCTAACCAGACTATGCGAGAAGTTTGAAAAACTCTCTATTGAAAATAAAAAAGAAACATTTTCTCTTACCGATGTTAAAAAGATAATTACTGACGAAATCCAAATGATTGAAAAGGCACGGGCAGGCAAGCCAACCGATGTTTTTCCATTTGGTAAGTATAAAGGTAAGAAAATTCAAGATGTTGCTACAATTGACAAACCATACCTTGAATGGGTTATGAAACAGCCGTGGTTTGAGAAATTTACAGACATTAAAAGTGAAGTAAAAAAATACATATAATAAAATTATTTTGTAGTATATATACCAATGACAGACCTGAGCACCAAACAGGACTACTTGAATGAAATTGAAAAATGGAACCTTGATGGAGATGTCAAAAAGCCGACAATTAAATGGACTAAGCCTGACATTGTATCTTTCTATGAGCAATACAAGCCGAGGGACGACAACGTGAAAGTAGTTATTCCTTTAGAAAAAATGATGGAGGAAGAAAGCACTCCTTTTACGACTGCTGATTTAAAAGAAACGGGGATTACTGAAATAAAGGCTAAGGTCGGCGAAGAGATGGTGAATGCTACATGTACAGAAGAAGGATGTATATTAAAGAAAGATATTTTTCTTCAATATGGTAAGTATAAAAAAATGAAAATTGAAGATGTTGCTAAGATTGATAAACCATACCTTGAATATTTAATTCAACAACCTTATTTTAATAACAAAGATGCGGTAAAAAAATATCTATGATGATATTACATCCTCTTCCATTAAATTTTTTTGCTTTATTGGTCTTCTATGAAGTTAGCGATAATATTGACATTTCCTCCTCCACCAGCAGAGACAGACTTCTGCGTAAAAGTTAATACATCACTCGGCGATAGGTATATATCATAACTTCTAAGATTGATTTGTTGAGTTGATTGAGAATTAACATATAGTTTAAAAATTGTTGTTCCGTTTGCGATGGCACTCGCCTTTGTGTCAGTATCTACAATTGAATACTTAGAATCAACATCTGCAAAACCTGCTCCAGTTAGTGTTCCATTTAATACCATTCTGACAACATTCGACTTAGTATCTTCATTTGTAATACTTATCAAAGTGGGATAAACATTTGAATAATTTGCTAAATTAGCACCGCCAGCATCAAATGTTGCTTTGTTTCTTATACTAATAATAGGACTTTCAGTGGTGTTTGCTACTTTACTTCCTTCTACTTCGTTTGTTATGCTGGTATTAATAGTATTCGTTCCTTCAATGAATAAACTGGCACTCGCTGTTTTAAGTGATTGTATTCCAGTCTTTGCATCATTTCTCATTACTGCCGTAAAAGGTAATGTTGTATTTCGCAGGCTTACACCATTATTAGCATTCGCATACTCAATCATATGAACTAATTGAAATAATCCTGTTATGGGATTTTCAATATAAAACTTAATAGCACCAAACCCAAGATACTGAAATTGAATTTGAAATACATTTCCTTTGTCCCAATTTAATAAAGGCATAGCATAATGTCCATTGCAAGGGTCGTCCCAGTCTTCTTGGTCAATATAATCTACAGCACCTCCCGCACAATGTGCAATATTCATTCCTGCTTGATTTTTGTAAAAATAAAATCCATCGTTAAGGTCATTTCCTATTCCAATAAATGAATAGTAATCTTTTGTATCATCCGTTGTCCATAGAGCAGTAAAGCGGGCTAGGACACTCATTCCAGTTCTATATTTTATTCTCCTTTACTTACCAGTCTAGCATCAGCCGTAGCATCAGCAGTTGTTTTCAATTCAGCCATATTATTCAAAAATGACACAGACGATTTTGTTTCTGTTTTTGTCCATATCCTAGTATTAATGGTATATGGAAAGATTTCTTGTAATACTGGCGTTAATTGACCTACTACTGCTTCGCCAAAAGCGGTTTTTGAATTATTTGTTTCAATATTACCATCGTATCCAACACTGACATTTATAAATTCGCCGTCAGGATTTTCTGCGATTAAGTTTCTCTGGTGGGGCATTGATATTTTTATAATGACGCTCACGTTTCACTCACGCTTATTATAAAATATCGTTTTTTTAATATCAAAAAATAAATATTTTACTTTTCACGATATTTGTAAAGCACACGAAAGCGAAGCGAAAGTGTGAATTTACAAATATCTAAGACATCAAAATTTCAATTCCCTTAACAAGCACACTTCGCTGAAGAATGGCATAAGTGTAATGGTTTTGGCTAGCATTTGGAGTAGTCGCCGAAAATTCATATCGTCTCTCGGTGTCAAGGCTTAGACCACTCACCTCATAGCCGTCAGTATCCTTATCGCATAGCGGGCGGTTGTTATCCCAAGTATCTACGTGGAACCAGTTGTAATGATAGACATCGCTGTTTAGGATAGCACTCCCCTTCAACTTATCCTTCAAAATCATATAGTCTTCATTCTCAGATGTGTCAACGTCAAATTGTTGGAGACGAGTTCCATCAAGTGTTGTGTAATAAGTAATAACTTTACCATCTGCTCTATTATCATTATCAAAAGAAGTATTGGCACTCTCAGTGCTGTTAAAGACAGATGTATAGATACGACGAATTCTCTCACCCTGCGAGCGGTTCATTTTGATAACAAAATTTTGCTGAGTCGTTTGAAGACTTTGCTTCCAAGCGATAGGATACTCAATCTTAAATGGAAAACCTTCACCAGCAATCTTTTGTTGGACGCCAAGGATGACATTCGGGTCAGTCTCAACAGCAAGGAATAGATTTAGGTTAGAGACAATAGCCCCAGCGGTCGTAGCGGTAGCACCAGCGGAAATAGAACTCTCATCATTGCCATAGAATGAAGAGCGGTTGGTTTCAGCCCACACAATCCGCATATCCAAAATTTCATTAAATCCAATAGTCTTATCCAGTTCAAAAATAGTGCCAAACAGCATACCCAAAGGAAACTTAACATTAATAACAGGGGTGGCGGTATTATCAGCCCCTCCTTCAAAATACTTAGCCTCCTCAAAAGGAACATTAACCAAACTATAATTTCCAGCAGTGCTATCAGCGAGAGCGGTATCATTATGACGGCGGGCATTAACAAGTGGCACTTTGTAATATCCTTGAACAGCATCTCTTAAAGTCCCAACCGCAACAGCATCAGTAATTGCCTTTCTTTCAGCCACGCTTCCAATTTCAACTTTTCCCGCATTACACTTTTGAAGCATAGCACCGCTAGCCACACCACCCCCGTGATTTTCAAGTGCCATAAATTGTTCATACTTCCTTTCTGGTTTCCATATAACCTTAGTGTAGTTCCCCACATGTTGAAGATTACACAGATACTGCCCGCTTCGGCTTCGCAGTTCAATAGTTTTAATCATAGACAGACAATCCATATAGATACGATTGTAGCGGTCGGCACCACCTGCAGCATTCGGAGTGTAAGTAAATCGCAAGACACTACGGGCGAGGTTCAAAGGACTGGTAGGAATTTCAAAGGTGTTTTCCAGACCACCAGCAGTAGTAAGTGCGACAGGTTGCGAGCCTTCACGAGTGGTAAGTTTGTTCAATTCGTGCTTACCAGTGAGTAGTTCCTTAGTCTGATGGACTAATTCTCCTCCGTATTGGACAGGCATTTTTTTCTTTTTTTGACGTAGCGTAAATTAGCTAACTATCTCAAACAAGTTTGAGATTACGAGAATATATAATAGTGTAGAAAAAAAATAATTAAATCAAATATCTTTACCTAGCCTTTAGTAAATTAAAGAATGAATTAAATAAACTAAAGTAATTAGTTTCACGATAAACCAATAATGTCATAACGATACCCAAACCATTAAGATTAATTGCTTGGTCGTTTTCGTCCGTCAAGTAAAACCTAAATACATTGTTTGAACTCGCAGATAATGTTTTCCCGTATTCACTACCAGAGCCGTCATAAATGACAGAACCAAAAGGAATTTCGTTGGCTGTGTATATTTCTTGTAGAACGTGATTATCTCCTTCATTCACTAAGTCTGATTGAAGATACAAAGTTTTTTCACCAGTTAGAATAATTACATTTGGCGATTTAATTAAATCATTAGCAAAGAAATATGTTGAATTTCTATCAAAACCCATTACCTCGTGAATACGTGTATCAGCATCAAATATAAACCGCGGTTGAATACCTTTATTCTCTGACACACTGAATGTTAATTTGCCGTCCTCTGGTTCTATGTTGGTATTATTACTGGATACAACATAAGTATAATTATTTGGGCTGTCTGCTGATAACACCTCAGATAGTTTATTTTTTAGATTGTTCATTGTGTAGTTTCCATCAGGTATCGTAATTAAGGCCTCATATCCGTCTTCGCTAAGTGTAAAGGTATTATATGGGGAAGCCACAGAGTAATACGACTTCGGCACATAGATATGAAGAATTTTACAATGTGTTGGATTGTCTAGCCCCTTCATATTGACTTCGTGTGTAAAGTCGCTGTCTGTCCCCGTTATTCGGTTTTTGCTATTTATGTAATAGATACTACTACTTCTCCCACCTTTGTATTCCATTGTATATTATACGAATAATTTTTATATGAATGTATTAAATCCCTCACCATCTCCATATCCATTTTGTGCTTTTAACTTTTCTGCTTCGTCTTCTTTTAGGTCTGTGAAACCACTGGCGAATTTAAACCTTACACCTTTCGCCCGCTCCATTAAAAACCTCATAGCAAACCATCCACAGGTATCACTGGTATCGCTCTGCTCTTTTACTTGATTAACCTTCATTAATAAATAACTATCGGGGTGGCTTTTATCAATTAGTTGTTTCATTTGTTGTTGAAAGTCTTCCGTTGGTTGGTAAAGCGCTAATGGGTCATACACTCCAACACTTCTGTCTTTATCCAGACTTACCCATATAGCAATCCAATGAGACCCCACTTGTTTGTGATTATCTAAACTCATAATAAATCCGTATCGCTTTCTTTTTTCTGGATTTAGTTTGTAGATTTCATCGCTGGCTATTGCTCCGAGATACCATCCATATTTTTTCATTATATCATCTATTTCATTAGTCATTAGCCCACGTCCCTCTCCATCTTGTTGCTCTGGTTGCTGTGGCGTCTCCGCGACGCTCGGGGGTATGGTTGTCTCTGGTTGCTGTGGCTCTGGCTCTGGCTGTGGCTCTGGCTGTGGTTGTTCTAATGATGCGTTAATCGTAGGGGGTATGGTAGGGGGTGGCATCCCTTCATCAACATTTAAATCCGCTGAAACTTGTTTATCAACATTTGGGTATATCGTCATTTTGCTAGTTAGAGTATTTACAAAGTCCTTTTTGTTCATTGTGTGTTTCCAATCTTTGCGGGATAGATATTTTTTAATTGTTTTTATTGAAAATACCTTATCAATTAATTCTTCTAATGTCTTCGCTCCAGTGTCTACGCGACGCTTGGGGGTATGGTTGTCTCCGCGACGCTCGGGGGTATGGTAGGGGGTGAAACCCCCTCCGGTGAAACCCCCTCCAGTACCTTTTTGTTCAGTAATACCCATGAACTCTTCATATCTAGCATAATCCGCTACTTTTCTTTTTACGTTTTCCTTTTCATTTCCAACATCAATATTAAACCTTTTAATCATGTCAATAATCCACTTTGAAGTGTCTTTGTAATTTAATTTTTTATGTCCATCACTATCTAGTCTCTTTTTTAAAGCCTGTGCTAACTCTTTTATAGTAATGTTTGGGTGATAAGTTTTTGAAAATGCAGAGATTAAAAATTGATTAATTTGTAAATTTTCAAAATGCTTACCCTTTTCTTCTGCTTTCTTTTCTTCCTTTTCAAGTTTTTCTTTATATTCTTCTGCTAACTTTTTCTGTTCCTCTAAAGATGTCGCTGTGGCTATAGCAGTCTGAATATCTTGACTGGCTTTTTGTAAGTCTTTACGACTAATCTTTTTTATGAAATTATCTGTATATCCTGCTAATTTCAGTGTTTCAATATCTTTCTGCTTTTGCTTTTTTTCTTCCTCATATTGCTCTTTTGTTTTTAATGGTGCTTCATTTTCTAAATTATTTAATGGCGGTGCTTGTGGTGGTGCTCCTAATGGCGGTGCTTGTGACGGTGCTCCAAATTGTGACGGTGCTTGTGGCTGCCCATATTGCGGTGGCATAATATATTAATATTGCGGTGGCGGTGGTAATGCTTGTATTCTATTTTTTCTGTCTTCATATTTTACATCATCTATGAGTTTTTGCTCCCTTCTTAGTTCTCTGTCTTTTTGTTCTTGTCGTTCCTTGATATCGGATAGTTCATTGCGGTGTATCCTTGCTAACTCATCCTGCCTTTCCTTAGTATCTGCGTCTACGCGACGCTCTTGCCTCTTCTTTTCTTCTTCAGCATCCACCTGTGCTTTTTTTTCTTTTTGGTCTATCTCATCAATCTTATCGTATTTCTCCTTCCTGAGTTTGTCTAAGTGGTCATTAATGGCGGTTCTAGTATTTTGCTCAATCTCTGACAGGCTCTGGACTTTTCTTAAATCCTCATTCTTTTCTTTTTTCTTTGCTTTTGTGGTACTGCCACGTTCGCGTGGCTTATTGCTCAAGTATTTCATAAAAAGTTTAACGATTTGAAGTGTGCTCATATCATTTGTTTTCTTACCAAAATTAAGATAATATTTTTTGCCCTTCTGTATAATATACGGCTTCCCGCTTTTATTTCTATAAACCCGCGGGGGTCTTAATTTCTGTTTCTTCACTTTCTTGGTTTTAGAAACCATGTATATTTTAACAAAAAATATTTATACATAATTTCAAACAAATATCTTTTAGAACTTCAAGGCACCACGTCCACTCTGCCTGCCATAACCAAGTTTCGCTGCGGTAGAGCCTATACGAGACGCATATGGAACCCCGACATCACCAAGAGCATTCGCGGTCTTTGAAATAATCTTGTTATGACGAAGAAATTTATTCACCGCCATTGCGGTTCTTCCAACCTTTGCCCAGTTAATTTTACCGCCAGCCTGTCCCTTGCCTCCTTGCTTCTTCTTGCGATGAGATACTTTTTTACCTCCAGCCATGTTGGTGCTTGAGTTAATTGTTCGTTTGCCGATTGTTGGAATGACTTCAACACGAGATGTTTTTACTACCATTATAATAAGTAAAAAAATATTTATTAATTCTAAAAATATTATTTTAATCTGTAAGCAAAGTTAGTCCCGCAAGCGGGACAACTGATTATTGCAAGCGATAAGCAAAGTTTTTGCGTAATTCATCATCAACACTTGAAACATAAAGAAAATTAAATCTCTCCTTTGTTGCTTCGTGATACTTTTGAAGAAAATAATCAAATCAAAAGATAAGTCTAAGTGTTTATACACGAGTTCCATTTTATCCTGAGACTGGCTTGGAAAGATTAACAAATAATCTAACTGCTTAATTCTGGCCGTAGGTCGTTCAGATACTGACTTGACATAATCACCTTTGATTTATAGTGTCTGTTCTTTTTTAACAAATCACTTACGGACTTGTCTCTTAATCCGCTACCTAAATCATCCAAAACAAAAACAACCTCTGGCGAAATATACTTACTTGGTCTCTCTTTCTTCTCACCTCCTTCTTTTTTCTTTTCTTTTCCAAAGTATAAAAATTGTGGTTTCTCCATCGGCTCTTCATCTTTGATTTCGCCCTCATGTATATCTCCATCATGATGGAGATTTTCATCCTGTTTGTTCAGTTTGTCAAGTTCATAGTCTATAACATTTACACCATCCGATTTGAGAAAGGTATATATTGCCATCGGGTTGCCTCTGTTCTTAAAGTGCTTTACCATTGCTTTATAAATGTAGTCCTTGTGGATTGTTGAAGCGATAATAACAATACGGGTTTTTCTGTCTGTCGTCCGTTTCAGTATTTCAAAGAGTGCTGTCGTCTTACCGCTCTTCTTACGGGCAAGCAAAAATATGTTAGCATACGGCTCATTGAATAATTTATAACCTTTTGCTTTTTTATCTCCGTTTCCATCCTGCTTCACAGGCTTAACTTTGACGTTGTTTATTTTCTCCATCCTATATTCTACCCTACGAATTCCAAACACACAATAATTCTTCCCGCTAAATTTCCTGTGTCAATATTTCCGCTGTCAGTTTCAAGGACTTTAAATGTATATTGTCCGTCCGTCCAACCCACTACACCCAAATTATAACTGAGGTTTGAAATGTTTGCTATATTACTATCCGCAAATGTTCCGATATATCCAATTCTGTCCATATAAAGAATTCTGGTTTTTGTCTCTGTCTGGTCGTTCATATAGTGGATAAATTTTACATTCATTTTGGGGGGTGTGAATGACATTTGAATATTTTTATTAAATGTTTTGCTTCCTCCAGCAAAATCATTGCTCAGAAAAATAATCTTTTGGTATTTATAGTCAGTCATTTTGTTTTGACACGTCAAAAACAAATGGTTATATTACTGATGATAAACTTTTTTAATAATCAAAATATTTTCGCGGACTGCCTGCGACTTTTACTCACGGGTAAGTGAAAAAAAGAATATGAGTTGTGTTTATTGTATTCAAAAAGGTATAGATGCTAAATTTAAATGTATTTACAAACCGATGAGTGATTGGTGTGTTAGTTTTGATGAAGCAATGCCTTTAATCTGTGATGGTGATAATAGATGGTATATGACACATATATACGAGTGCTCACTTCTTACTTGAAGAAGGTGATGGAAGGCAAATACCGATAAGCAATGTTAGGATTCCGACATAAGTATTATCAACCTCGCACGGCAAGTTCTTTTCAGACAACCTCACGATACAAAGGGTTATAATGGCAATGATGACACCCATTTGAAATAAGTATTTAATAAGTCGGCTGTCTGTCGGTCTGTTTTTTATACAACAACAATTCCAGTTATCTTCCAATTCGTGCTCTATTTTTTTCTCCTCAGTCTTTAGTTCTACTTCAAGAACACGAGACTTTAATTCGGGAGTTAGTTCGCCGTCCATATCCATAATTGGCGGTGGTCTGTGAAGTCTAGTCGTATTATTTGACATTTTCTCTAATTTCTTGTAGTATATTCATGAGATTATTATTTTCTTTTTCTAAATTAACTATCTTTTCTGATAATTGTTGAACGGCCTTAATTAATGGTGCGATAAACTCTGAATAACCTATACCATAACCGACACACCACTATCAATACATTTAACATCTTCTGGATTAACACTCACACCTTTCAATTCGTATTCTTTTCTTTGCTTTGACAGGGAACCATAATTGTTTCTTTTATAAAACCGCCAAAATCTAGTATATCCATTTCTGTTAGTATTTCTTCTAATTCCTGTGCTATTAAGCCAGTCCTACATTTCTTGTTGTCATCAATCATACGATAGCAAACTGGATTTAACTTATTAATAAAATCTAAGCCTAAGCATTCCTTTATATCTTCTTTTTTTCTCCTGTCTGAATATTGAATTGGATTAGACAATGCCCATAACTGCCCATCGCTTGCTCTTAATGACATTAAAGCAGTATTTGAATTATTCTCCCATATGAACCCACTCGTTGAAGAACCATTCACTCTAAATCTAATAGCATAAGAAGTTAATCCTCCACCTCCTCCTGCTGGCGCTGTTCCTCCACTTAATGGTTTATTATTCCCAGACTGAGACATATAAATCCCCCAGTTTGAATCAGTAGCATCCCATACAAATATTGCTCTCGCATTCGTCCCGTCTGTTTGTCCTTGAATTGCTATTTTTGCCCCATTAGTTGATGCTAATGCCGATGATAGCACCCCAGAATATGTAATTCCAGCATTTGCCGTAATCACTTTTTTTGTCCATAAAGTCCCATTGAGTCCATTCAACGACATCAACAATTGCTCCGCTGAATTCTCCCACAAGAAACCCATCGTAGAATCATTAGCAACCCTAAACCGAAAACTATACGAACTAAAATCATTTCCTGAAACGGCCAAACCATTTGCCAAACTTCTAGTGTTTAGAGCCCCACCAGATGCCGCATAAATTCCCCAGCTCGTATTGGTTGTATCCCATAAAAATATTCCTTTTGCATTTGTTCCGTCTGTTATTCCCTGAACTCCTATTTTCGCTCCACTGGCATTCGTTGCTGATGTTAGTGTGCCAGTATATGTAATCCCCGCATTTGCTGTTATTAATCCGCTTGCGGTTGCTGTTGTTGTAGTCATACCAGCAGTTGCTGTTAATGTAGTTCCCGTTATTGTTCCGCCACTTGTTATGTTGTTTGAATTCATATCCAAAGCCCCATAAAACCGCATACCACCAGCATTGTTAAAACGGACAATGTCAGACGAAGCACTTTTATTATCCAAAAGTTTTGAAATATAAAGTCCTGCCCCTTTTACATCAAATGCTACATTCGTAAATACATAACCTCGTTGGTTTGCGGTTCCGTTTGTAGCAGTATTTAGAGTAAATAAGAAATACTGATAATCTCCTGATGTTTGTGAAAAGAATATATCTCCTCCATTTTGGTTTAATATCCGCGCCCCATTATATGTAATATTTCCGTCATTAGTGATATCCACATTATTAAAATCCGCCGTGTTTGTTAGAGTTAAATATTTTATCTCGGTTCTTGTTCCATTGAATGTTTTAATTCCTGTTATTGTTTGGTCTCCTGTTAGTCCCACGAAATTAGTATCAACATAACTTTTGTTCGTGCCGTCTGTTGATAATGTAGGAGTTGCTAAATTTGTAATTTTGTTGTTGTTCAAAGATAGTGTAGTGCCAGATGCGGTTATAATCAAAGTATCACCCGAATATAACTCTACATAGTATTACGAGCCAGTTATCTGTATCGGATAGTATTACCAAGTCGCTGTTGCTGTTTTCTGTGCTGCAATCACTCCTATTTTTGTATCAAAGGCTATTCCAATACCATCAAAAGAAGCTGGATTGGATGAACCGCTTACTTCAATAGTTGATGAAAATTTTTTATTTCCTGCTATTGTTTGGTCTCCTGTTAGTTTAACAACCGAAGTATCAAGAACAGAAACATCCACACCATCAACAAGATTCACATTTGTTATACTCTGGCTTCCCATATTTAATCCGCCATTCGCTGTTATCGCCCCACTCGCCGTTAATGTGGTTGTTGATACTCCCGCACTTGCTGTAATTACCTTTGAAGCCTTAACCTCTCCATTGTTAATCCTGAATAATTCGTTTGTCCCTCCATAGTAAAATATATGACTATCAGTTGAAGCATTAATATTATAAACCAAAGTTTGACTAGCAATACCAAATCCAAAAAACGCAGTTGTTGATAGTGTCCCTCCGTCCCATAAGACTAATTTATTATTGGCGAGTGCTTTTCTATCTATGAAAACACTTTTGCCTGCTCCTACTACCACATTGTCGGTTGTTGTTAATGTTGTTGTTGTTATTCCCGCATTTGCTTTGATTTCACTGCTAAATGTTTTGACTCCTGCTATAGTTTGGTCTCCTGTTAGTTTAACGACTGCGGTATCAAGAGCAGAAACATCAATACCATCAACATTGCCTACATTTGTAATCGCAAATCCTCCCATATTTAGTGCGCCCGTCATAGCCGTTGTGCCGTCCTTTGCCAGTTTCGTATCAGTATATGCTTTTGTTGAAGCATCGCCGTCATAGAATGGGGCTGGAAGTCCGCTGATTGCGGTCGTGCTGTTAAAATTTAAAACATTGCTCGTCCATGTTATTCCACCCCCTGTTGTTGGAGCAAGAAGTATGGAAGAACCAACAATGCTTAGTGGATATCCCGTTGCTCCACCTACCTCCGACGAATAAATAGAACCCATATTATTGTTGTAATTGAAGAATAACTTACCCGTGTTTAATGGATTTGAATCTTTTACACCCAAATAAGTAGTAAATATTTTATTCCCTGTTATGGTTTGGTCTCCTGTTAGTTTAACCACAGAAGTGTCAAGAGCAGAAACATCAATACCATCAACATTACCGACATTTGCTACATTAAAACCTCCCATATTCAAATCTCCAAACATCATAGCGAGACCATCCAATCTAAGAAAAGGTGAGTTTGTATTTCTCCATTGTCCGGTGCTATAAATGAGCAGTTGGTTATCGGCGGGTGTGCCCGTTATTAGCACATCGCTGTGTGTATTAATTGAATCATCCGCGGACACTTTATCATTATTGTCTTCGTGCTCTGATATCCAAGTATCAACATCTTTCGTATTTAGTAAATTAACTCCTGTTATATTCAAATTACCGCCCATACTAATGTTGCCGAATTCATCAACATTTATCGGAAATGTTTTATTTACCCAGTTGATTGAGTTATATGTTAGATAACTATTCATAGCAATTGGCGCTGTAATGACTACATCTGTGAGTGTATCAATTGAGCCAATGGTTGTATTTCTCCATTTACCATCTACATCATTATATGTTAAGTATTGTCCAACCACTGGTGCGGATATGTTTGTATCTATGAGATTGTATAGACTGGTTTGGTGCGGATTAGAAGTATTGCTTCTGTGTTGAGTTGAGGCTTTGACTTCGTCGTTGTCCCTTACTCGTTGCTCTGTATAGTATAAATTTTTTCCTTCTTTTATGTCTGTTGTTGATTTGGTTGATAACCTTGTATCAAATCGTCCGTCAGTATAATAAAGATTTACGGGGTCGGCGTCTTCTGGCACTCTGTCTGTGTTTAAGCCTACTATGTTGGTATTGGTTAAGTCAAGGTTGGCTATGTCCAGACTATCAACAGCCAACTCATTAAGGCCTAAGAGAGACTTATATTGCGACATATTATATTAATAAATAATTAATTTGTAAATACTAAAAATATATTAATCTTAGTATAGAATGCCGTCTGCTGAAGCGAGTCGCAAGAATTGGGGTAAGGCTGTGGAAAGTATTAAGAGCAAAAAGCAACAAAAGATTGAAATAGCAAAAGAGAAATTAGCAAAGTGTAGAAATGCTTATGTAGGTGATGATGAAGAGATGGAGGAAAAGATAAACCGCATGGCTGAAATGGGTGTTGCTAGTGATATCATTAACGGAAAAGACCAAGATGATACACCAGAAGAAAGTAGTGAGAGCGATGAAGAATGTGATTTTACCGACATTATCGCTGAAAAGATGGCTAAGATGAAAATTAAAAGAGCGAAGGTAGAAACTAAGAGAACAAAGAAAAAGACTATGAAGAAAACTGAGCCTGAGCCTGAGCCTGATGATAGTGAAAGCGAAAGTGAAGAAAGTGAAGAAGAACCTGTAAAGAAAAGTAAGGGTAAAAAGTCAAGCAGTGTAAGTGTAAAAGTATATAATCAATCTTCTGGTGGTGCTAAGAAAGAAAAAAATAATGATATTGAAAAATGTTTCTTAAAATTTTGATAATATAGGATGGACAATAAGCACACAAATCAGCAACAAGAAACTCCTGAGCAAACGGAGCGAAAAGAAAAACTTGAAGAAGCGGGCGAGATACATTACCAATCAAAGCCAACTAAATTATGGAATACAATAACCTCTCCAGAAGCGAAACCATTAAGCCAAGTTTTTATTGATTTAATGGATATGTCAAAGGTGGCAACTAAAAAAGGAAATGCTAATTATAATTTTGGTTTGGTTGCTATTGATGTTTATAGCCGTCGTGGATGGGTAGAGCCAGTAAAAAATAAAACGACTGGATATGTATTGGAAGGATTGAAAAAAATATTTACTAAAGAAGTGCCAGAAAGAATTACTTCAGACAACGGCGGTGAATTTAAGGGACAAGTCGCTGAATACTTCAGACAAAATAATATTGAACATAGAACAGCACAAGTAGGCGACCACAGAACAATGGGTATAGTGGATAGATTTATTAGAACGATAAGAAATGAATTGAATTTAATATGGGAGTATAATGAAAATTTTGCTTGGGTGCCTATTATTCACGAAGTTGTTGATGCTTATAATAAAACATTTCATACTACAATACGATCAGTGCCTAATATTGATGTTTATGATGGTACTGAAAAGAATACTCAAGAAATATACAGAAATACTTTAATTAATGAATTTCCAAAAGGAACAAGAGTAAGAAAAGAACTAGAAAGGACTATTTTTTTAAAGGGCGACAAGCAATTCAGTAAGACTATATTTAAAGTCAAAGGCCGTAAAGGCTTCAAGGTTATTCTATCCGAAGAAGACTTAGTCAGACCTAGTGAATTATTAAAAACTCATATTGATGAGCACCCCGAAGAGGAAGAACCTAAGGAGCAGTTAGCGGATAAAGTTAAAGAGATAACAAAGGAAAAGAAAAATTCTAATTTATTAAAATCATTAGAGATTAAACCAGAGAACATACGGAGTAGTGCTAGAATAAAAAAGAAAAAAGAAATGTTGGATTTGTAATATTTTTAATTATTTTTGGCTTGAATGTATTTCTTATGGTTTTGTGGTTGTCTCGTGAATTTCTTTCCCATTTATCCTTATAGTTGAACCACATTCACATTTTATTTTTTCTATAGTTAAATCATTGCTTGATACGTGAATTCCTTTCATTCTTAATTCGTGATAGATTGATTGAAGATGTCTTGTTTGATATCCTCTGGTTGTTTCATAACCACATTCACATATCCATTTTTGCTTCATCCATTCCTTATTCCATTCATTTTTATATTGTTGTTTATTTTGCTTAACTCGTTCATCATTGTATTCCTTCCAGACTTCGTGTTTTGGTTTTATGTTTTCTTCATAAAACTTGTTTGCTTCCTCTAGTGCTTGTTCTTTATTTCTTTTTCCGTTAATGCAAAAGTTTTTTACTTTGATTTTGTTTTCTTGTCCCCATCTTACAACAACCCTTGGAGATACAACATTATCCAAAACATACACACCTCCTTTATTAATCTTTTGTGGAATGTCGTTCATTCTATATTTGTTATAAATCAATATCCTTAAATAGAATTAAATTTATAACACATTTATACTAAGGCTTATTTGCTTATAATTGCTTTCTGTATTGTTTGTTTGCAAAATGAAGAGGAGAGCCGTTGGAATCATTTTGATTTCAACGGAGGTATGTATTGAAAATAAAAAGGAAAAAGAAACTGATTTCACACTTTCTAATTTCACGGGGATTACCTATTTCCCCAACACAAGAAAACAAAAAACACGATTTTCTGTTTTTCTGTGAGGTGCGAAAAAATGAAAACACAAAAAACGCAATTTTCTGTGAGGTGCGAAAAAATGTAAAAATTAGTTTCTTGAATTATTGTGATGTCTTGAAGATGTCTTGAAGAATGTATTGAAATAATAAACTATGAATAGGAAGAGAGATTTTGATGAAATTGTGAATGAGTGTTTTTTTGTGAAAAATACTACTTTCAATAGGAAGGCCGTTGGAGCCGTTTTGATTTCTCTGGAGGTATGTATTGAAAAAGCGTGCCCAAGTGGCACCCTATACTACTTGTTGTTGTTGTTGCTGCTGCTGCTGTTGTTGTTGTTGTTATCATTCTTCTTCAGCAACACCAGTACTAGTCCTTCTTGTTCTCTTCTCAGCAGCCGCTGCTTTTACGTTTTCTCTGTCTCCTAGTTCTTTCTCTTGATAAATTAGAGCCTCCAGCCGACCAGACTGATCATTCTGCATTGCTCTCTGTATCATGAAACTTGCATTGCTTACTGTTTGGAGCGTGTTATCGACTAAGTCTCCCTCTCTCTATCTCTCTTTCTACATTCTCTTTCTTTCTTTCTCCTCGCATTGATAAATTTCTGTGTGTTTTGTACAAAATAGTGATCAAAAGTTATGTACTTGCTAAGTTTATTAAAATATGCATATAAATGCTTTCCACACCAGTATATAAATGACTATACATTCCTTACCCACCCCCCCCCTTCCCGGGGGGAGGGGGAGCGTGTGATGAACGGGACGGAGTCGTAGACTGAGATCAGAAGATAGAGAGAGATTGGAGTCGTATGTATGTGTGTATGCACATGTATTTATGTGTATATTTTGCACTACGTATGCTTGTCTTGCCTTTGCACTCTTCAATCTCATCGACGCGCCCATCAGCTACAAGATAAAGATGAAGAGCGACTTTGGTGATTCCGTCGACTCGCTGCCTACCTTCTTCAAGTACCTGAATTTGCTACAGGAGAGGAGGCTGGATCTCGCTACCGTCTCGCAGCCCGAGCGCAGGAGGGCACCGCCTGGTTATACACCACGACCTGCCTGTGCATCCTCTGCTACGCTGGCCACGCCTACGGAGTCGACTGGGCCAGGGAGCTACTGTTTGATAGCAAGAGCGAGAATGGCCCGGCCGCTAACAGACCTCGCCGTCATCGGAGTACACGCCTCGAACACTCACTACGAGTGGCTGGCCTTGCACAAGAAAGTCTAGGCCCCCTCTCCGGACACGACTTTAATAATTAGACTAGTGACGCAAAGCAGTCATTAAAAAGGTGTTCCTGTGGTCCGTTCGTGTGTGTCAGTCTACTCTTCCGGTGCCGGCCTTGAGACACCGAGAGACCCCCTACCCGCCTGGATTCCGGGGGTGGGTACTTTTTACCCCTCCCCCAAAAGTTGTCGATAAATTTATCGTTTTTTTTTCTCAATCACTGGTTCAGTGACAAATTTGTTGAAGGCCAAGTAATTTTACCGCAAAAGGCCTGAGACACGGAGACAACACCCACCCACCAGGATTCCGGGGGGTGGGTACTTTTTTACCCCTACCCCCAAAAGTTATGGATAAATTTGTCGTTTTCTTGTATCAATCACTGATTCAGCGACAAATTTGTTGAGAACTAAGGCATTTTAACGCAAAAGGCCTGAGACACGGAGACACCCCCCACCCACCAGGATTCCGGGGGGTGTTTACTTTTTTATCACTCCCCAAAAGTTGTGGATAAATTTGTAGTCTTTTTGTCTCAATCACAGGTTCAGCGACAAATTTGGCAGCCCGTCTCAAACTATAGGCCCCGAGACGTCAGATACACTTTTTTTAATTTTTCAAAAAAATTTAAAAAAAATAAAAGATAAAAGAGGGTGAGGGGGGGGGGTGTGGGGTTTCCTGAACAGTGGCAGATGTCTCAAGCAAGGGTAGGGTGGGGGAAGGGTGGGGGGGGGGAGGTTTCCAGTCGGCGGCCGCAGGGACAAAAAGGCAGTAGTAGAGGACAAAAAGGCAGTAGCAGGGCCGACAGGATAAGGGTGACGTGGCACGAGCCTCTGCTGGTTTCGTCGTCGACCAGGCCAGAACCATCGAGTCTTCGACCGAGGGAAGTGGGTAGCAGCCGGAACGAACACTTTGCCATTTTGCACCCGCCGCTGTGTACATTTTCCCGGAAACTTACCGCGACGCAAAACATGAAGAAATTTTCGTCTGTCAGTGTTTTTGAATTTTCTTGCGCTGTGTGTTATGTGCAGACTGTCCGACGATGCCTAAGACATCTCAAAAGACTAAGAAGGGGAAGGACGAGGACGACGGCGAGGAAGAGAAGAAGATCGCTTTCTCCCTGCAGCAGCGCGTGAACGTGGAACGGCTGCAGCACATCCTTACGCTGGCGCGCCTGCCAGTGGACGAGGCTGCGAAAGTGAGCGATATCATCGGTTTTTACAAGAAGAGCCACGGGAGCGCAAAGATCGACTACACGGAGAGCAGGGGCTGTGAGGGGACGAGGCTCTGGGGGAAGTGCGCGATCGGTCTGGCGAAGAAGTGGATCTGTCACATGGTGGCAGGCGAGTACTACGAATGGCTCGATGTTAAGAACGCGGCCTGTACTCTGCTCGTGCAGGCCATGGCCAAGAACGGGATCGAGGTGCCTGCACTCGCTGCGCGCTGCGGAACCAGGCGGCAGGGAAGCAATGATCGAGGAGCTATGTACGGAGCTCAAGTGGGCGCACGACGATGTAGGGAAGAAGCGCGGCAAGGAAGCGTTCCTGGCTGTCATCAACGGGAAAAAAAGTGACTGGCAACCCCGATCTAGAGTGCGACCTCATGAAAGAATGGCAGAAGCAATGGAAGAGCGTGGTGTCTCTTTTCGTGATGCTGGATGAATACGGCCCGATGTGGCAGGCGGTGCAACAACGGAAGGAGAAGTCCAACAAGGAAGCTACCATCTTTTCGTACGTCTGGCAGAGCCTGGAGCGCAAGATTATGGAAAAGGTGGTTGAGTTCTTCCACTCTCTCAGGGACCGCACCGGCAAGAACAGGCTGTACAACGTGGGCGTGTGGAAACACGACGAGATCGGCGTCGAGAGGGTGTGGGGCGAAGGCAAGATCATGACGGACGAGATGATCCAACAAGTGCGAGAGCACGTCAGAACGACAACTGTTTACGAAGTGTCCTTCCATTGGGATGTCGGGACGCCGACAGACGAAGACTGGGACCTGTACTACGGCGAGCAGCACTTGCACAAGCTGTCCAGCAACGACGAGAAGTGCAGGCATGACCTTGTTAAGCATGCTAGGCGTTCCAGGGACATTCGCTTCGACGGACGGGTACTTGGCCCCCACGCGAGAATAGAGGAAGTCTTCTGCTTTGTGGGCGAGGCGGAGGAATACATGGATCGTATCCTGATTGACGCCGATTACTACCACAACGTCAACAAGGACAAGCTCCTCAAGTGGTTCGTCGGTACTAGCCACCGCTTCTTTCCAGTCAAGCGCCCGTCGGAGATGCGGACTGACTGGATCAGCTTCAGGAACTGCACCTTCAACTCGCGCACTCTGGCCATCCGCACCTGGGAACAGCTGCGTGAGGACGGGGAGGCTGCTCCGTTTACTGACAATTTCTACGACAGTCGAGGTAGACACGGAGAAGATGATCAAGGCCATGTGCTTCGACGACGACATGACTCCCGACGGGCGAGACCTGCTTGGATTCCAGTTGAGCAAGCCTATGTACGAAATCTTCGAAACGTTGCTTGGCAGGCTCCAATTCCCGCTCAGGGAACGAGATAACTGGCAGGTGCTTCCTTTCATGTTGGGCGACGGGGGCACAGGGAAGGAACAGCCTGCAGTCGATGAAGCCCTCTGGCAAGGTAGCCTCGATCAGCAAGAACACCGAGAAGGGGTTCGGGTTGTCTTCGCTGTACGACAAGGAGTTTGTCGTGATACCAGACCTGCCACTCGACTTTGCGAGCACGATTGATCAGGCCACAATGCAAAGCATGGTGTCGGCGAGCTGGTCAATGTGCCAGCCAAGAACAAGACCGCCAAGCACGGTGAACTGGAAACCGCCTATTATCGTGGGCGCTAACTACATGTTCAACTACAAGGACTGCCAAGGCCAGTGGAAACGTCGGGTGGCTTTGTTTCTGTTTAACAATCTCGTGAAAAAGGCGGACCACGGCCTTGGGAATCACATTATCATGAACGAAATGCCCTACATCCTGGCGCGCTGCGTCGCCAGGTACAAGCGCGCAGTGGAAGAGCACCCGCGCGCAGACTTTTGGACGGACATTGCGCCAGAGGAGCTGCGACAGAATCAGAAATTCGTGGAGAGCAGGATGAAGATGCTGGCGCGTTTTCTAAATGAGGGCAGCAAGGACTACGGCGTTGTGTTCGAGAAGAACCATTTTACGAGCTGGCAAGACTTTGCGAACGCAGTCAACAAGTACCTAAAGGACGACTGCAAGCTGCACACCGTGACTGCGGACGATCTGGGAGATACTGCGCTGCGCAGGTCCGAGTACGAAGTCCATCGGGCACAGACGACCCGCGGGCATGGCCAAGAAAGACACCCGCGTAAATTACTGCGAGTTTTGTCCTCGGTCAACCAAGGAACTCGGGCATGTATGCGACGTGTCGTGCGAGCCCAACATGTGTGGTTATGCCCGCGAATGTGGTCATACGAACGCTCCGCGTGGCAAGAAGCACGGGATCGTGAATATGCGCTTGCTTTCGCGCAGAGCCTATGACCGGGCGATGATCGGGTCGACGGAAGAGGAGGAAGAAGAGGAAACTTACAGGGACACAGGGGAGGCGAGCGAGGAAGTATGTGTGTGCCACATGGTGCAGACTGGCATGGTTCCTGACAAAAAGCAGCAATAAGGATGATCAAGCGACTGAAAGAAAAGGCTGTTAAGGACGCGCTGAAAGTAGCAAAAACAGTATGCACAAGAAAAAATGTGTCACAGTTCAACTCTCTGTGGTCTCTGTCAGGCGCGCGCCTTTTTTTGGTTTTATTAATTTTTGTGGAACATGAAAAAATTTACAGGGAAAAAGGAAAGTATCTTTTTTTAATGAAATGCTTTCATGTGCTCGCGTCGGCAGTCACGTGCTCTGCCTCCTCAAGGCGCTGCCTCTTGTTCTGTCGTTGTTCGGCTTCTTCCTTGCCTTCTTCCTTCTTGGTCCTGCGCTTGCCAACATGTCAGACACACAGACTAACAAGGATAATACTGCCCTTTTTTGGGGCGGTTGCCTGCCGGCTAGACTAGCAGTGGCCGGCCTGGCTGTATACAAACCACAGCCCTGGATGCAAGCACTGGCCGCGGGGGTTGCGACTGTCTGGCTGAGCGGCGCCTTGGACGATAGGCAGTCAGGGTTTTTGGCGGAGATGCGTGATGGGCAGAACACAGAAAAACACACGGGCTCTTGTGGGCCTCCTATGCAGCCACCGGCCGTGGCGAAATTTTGGCGGCGGACGCGGTCTTCGGGGCTTGGTTTGCGACAGAACACGGAAAAAAAAGTTTTGAAACAGACTCTGTATAGAGGCCGATGCAGGTCACTAAGCGCAATGGAGCTTCGCAATCCGTTTCGCTCGATAAGATTCTGGCGCGAGTTGCTAGCCTGTCCAAAGATCTGTGTTCCTGTGACCCCGTTCTTGTCGCCCAAAAGGTCGTGGCGGGCCTCTACGACCTCGTGCCGACGAGCGAACTTGACGCGTTGGCAGCGAGCACGTGTGCGGCGCTCGCGATTCAGCACCCACAGTATGGGCTCTTGGGTGGTCGTCTCCTGGCCTCCAACCACGCAAAACAGTGCCCGCCGACCTTCAGCGCGGCCATGGAAAAGCTTAGGTGGGGTATGGAACCCGCCTTCAGTATTTTTGTAGACACGAACGCAGGGCAGCTCAACGCCATGATCCAGGCCCATCAAGACCTGGAGTACGATTACTTTGGATACTCCACGCTGCTCAAGTCCTATTTACTCAAAAACAGCAAGGGTCGCGCGTGCGAAACTACCCAGTACCTTTGACTCCCTTGGTTCGATATATGATACTATCAAAGACGTTGCTCTTATCAGCAAGGGAGGAGGCGGGCTGGGAGTTCACCTCGGGTGCGTTAGAGCCAAGGGCTCTCTGATACGCAGCACGGGCGGATCATCAGACGGCGTGGTACCCTTGTGCAAAGTGTTGAACGAGACGGCTCGCTACGCAAACCAGGCAGGCAGGAGACGGGGTGCTGTAGCCGTGTATCTGCCAATTCATCACGCAGACGTCTTCGAATGGCTGGACCTCAAAAAGACCACTGGCTCCGAAGAACTGCGAGCCCGAGACTTGTTTTTAGGGCTGACAGTGCCAGACTTGTTTATGGAGCGTGTAGAACGGGATGAACTTTGGTCTCTTTTTTGCCCGGACGAGACGGGCGTGGGTGACCTGGACGCCCTCTACGGCAAGGAGTTCGAGTCTCAGTACACACGGGCCGAGAGGCTGGGCCTGGCAAAAGCGCGCGAGCTCTGGAGCGCGGTCTGCCGTGCACAGATCGAGTCCGGCGGTGTTCCTTACATCATGTACAAGGACGCGGTGAACGCGAAAACGAATATCGAAAGAATTTGGGCACGATTCGCTGCTCAAATCTCTGTGCAGAAGTGGTTCAATACAGCTCGCCGCTCGAGCACAGTGTTTGTAACTTAGCCTCTGTCGCGCTGCCCAAGTTCGTGTCGGAGGACCGCAAGTCCTTTGATTTCGAGCTGCTGCGGTCGTGCGTGCGCAAAGCTGTTCGTAACCTCGACACCGTCATCGACATTACAGAATATCCTACGGAGGAAGCCAGACGCAGCAACCTCCTGCACCGTCCGGTGGCCCTGGGTGTAAACGGCCTGGCCGACGTGTTTGCTCTGCTCAAGATGCCGTTCGACTCTGTAGATGCACAAAAGCTCAATTTCAAGATTGCACATGAATTGTACTACATGGCGCTCTGGGCTTCCCGCTAGCCAAGGGCAAGGAGAAGGGTGCTTACAAGAGTTTCGGCGGGTCTCCCGCTAGCCAAGGGCTCCTGCAGTTCGATCTGTGGCCCAGCAAGTCGCAGACGGACGACCGCTGGGACTCGCTACTCCAGCGCATCGCCAAGTATGGGCTACGAAACTCACAGCTAATTGCTTATATGCCGACAGCCACGACCGCTCAAATCCTGGGCAATTTCGAGTCGTTCGAGCCTCCCCATTCAAACGTCTTCGTGCTCCGTGTGCTCTCTGGCGAGCACGTCGTGTGGAACAAACACTTGGTGCACGAGCTAGAAGAGCGCGGGCTCTGGAACGACCAGCTCCGCGATAAAATCATTGCCGACGGCGGGAGCGTGCAAAGATGCGACCTGCCCCAAGACATCAAAAACATCTACAAGACCGTGTGGGAAATTCCCTTGCGCTTGCAGCTGCACTTGGCGGCCGACCGCGGCCCGTTTATGTGTGGCTCGCAGTCGCTCAACTTACACATGACCGACCCTAATGAAAGAAAAGTCAGCAGCTGTCATTTCTACGCGTGGCAGCTCGGTTTAAAAACTACGTATTATGTAAGAACCCAGGCCGCTAGCAAGGCCATGGGGCCGGCCGACTGTGCTGTCTGTGTAGCTTGAATCTTTTTAATTAAACCAGCTCTGTGGTAATGTCCATGGCCAAATGGCCGCCCTCGCCGCTCTCTTCGGACAGTGACACGCCAAACGCTTCTTTTTCTGATATGTCTTGGTCCGGGTAGCCCAGGCCCTCGTTTTGCTTACGAACTTGCAGCACGCGCCAAGAAAGTGTGACTTTTTGGCCCTTAGAACACAGCGCCGTGGCTTGGATCACCGTTTTCACCACGTCTCCCTTTTGCAGCGTGGCGGTGTCGGCCCCGCCCAAAAACCGGGCGCCCGTGACGGTGACGGTCAGGCGCGGTGCCCAGGCTCGATCCGATTTCTGTGAAGTGCGCAGCCGTGTGCAGGGCTGGTAGCAGCACTTGACCTGCTCGTCGCTCCTTGCCATCGGGCCCGCCCTCTTCATCGTCGGAACAATCTTGTCGCGCTGTTCCACCACGAGCTCGGCAACACGATCGTCGATCGCTCGTATCACCTGGTAGGCCTGCAGCACCGCGCCGTATTGTTGCGCGTGCTTGAAGTCGAGGTCGATGGTTGTCTTGGCCGCCTTGTTGCCTTGGTCGTACGTGCTCGGGTCCCAGGCAAGCTGCATGGCGGGCAGAACCAGCGTCAGGCTCTTTTTGTCGTAGCATAAGTTCGAAAAGATGCTTCCGTACTACGCACTCCTTGGTTCTGACAGGTGCAGCTTCTTCGGGTCGGCCGCCGGGTCAAAGGCTTTGACTTGGTTGTTGTCGGTGACGATAGACATTCGTGGGCTCTTTTTCATTTTGACAGAACAGGTTTTCTTTTTCAGTTTTTCAGTCTTAAATCTCGAATCTCGCAATTAAAAGTTTTAATTAAAAGAGGAAAAAAAGTGGCAAAAGAACAATGTCTCAAAAAATGATGACTCGTTTTCTCTGGAGGTCCAAGTCGCACGGAATAGCGTTCAGACGGGCGCTCGACTCGCTGTCACCGCTGTTGTTAGAGGCTCGAATTGAGGCTACGGTCGACAAGCTCGTGCTCTGCAGCGCGGCCGACGGGCTGGTTGGGCAGTTCGTGGTCCCCTTTTCGGGCGCGAATGGTGATTATGTCAACCTGATGTTCCCCAAGTGCGTGTTCAGCGTCGATCTCAAGGAGATGTCCTGTTGGCTTTCTACTTTCCGCGAGGACATGGTCTTGGAACTATCAGTCGCGGTCGACAACAAGCTCTGTGTCAAATTTTACAACGAGGCCAAATTTTTAATCGTTCGAGCACTACTCTGACCTGACCTCGCTGCTCGTGTCCCAGGAGGCGGCCTTCCTGCCGACTACCGAGTGGACCAACCTCGACCGACTCGTCGAAGTGTCTGGCCCCGCCCTGAACGCCGTGATCAGGCATCATTCCAAATCCAATTCGCACTGCCGTCTGTTCGTGGAAGGGGACAGGCTCTGTACCGAATCCTCGCTGCGGGCGGTAGACGCAAGTCGGCTGGCACGCACTTTGCTTGGTGGCATCGCCCTGCTCGCGGAGGACAAGGACTCGCTGCTGAAATCGGACCTGTCACACCCGCCTACCGAAGCCGGCGAGTGTGTCTACGCCTGGAAGTCCTCAAGAAGATACTCAAATCGTGCGCTTTCCAGGAGAAAAAGACTGGCAGGGTGCTGGTCGGCGCTGCACCGAATGTGTTGCACCTCGTCTTCAAGCGGGACGGCGGCCCGTGGCTCAAGTACACTATCCTGGCCGACGCCGAATCGCCGCCCCCTCTGCCCGCGCTGGCACCGCTCGCCTTGACCACCGACAGCGCCGCCGAGGAGGAACAGAGCAAGGTGGTCAAGAGGAAGAAGAAGAACTCGAAGAGGAAGAGAGACGAATCCCAGGCAGGCGCTTAAGCCTCCTCAACGTGTACTTGCGGCCAGCGAGCTTGCTAATAAAATTCTTTTGTGTTTCTTTTCTGTGCACTGGCACATACCAATTGACTACCCGTCCCACGGCCCTGAAAGCCGAGTTGTCTAGCGGTCCGCCATAGTCTACTAGCTCGTGGCGTGGCGGTGCCGGCTGCACTAGCTGCTTGTGTAGATTGACTCTTAGGAACGAGTGCAGCAGGTCCATTGAACGCGAGCGCAGCGTCTCGGCTATGCCATATTCCGCAAATTTGGCCGCACATCCCATAGAGCAAAAGTGACCCCAGACGAACAATTCTTCGTCCGCGTGGGCTATCGGCAAACCATACCATTTGCTATCGTCCCTTGCACAACCGTAGGAACAGTGCAGACATTTGCCCTTGTAAGATTCAGTGCCCTCCATCTTTTCTGGGCGCCTCTTGGCCTTTTCTGATTTTCGTTGTTGTTTCAAATCTCGAATCTTAAACGTCCACATTTGTATTCTGTAAGTTTTTTCTGCTGGCCTGTCACTTTTCATATATGTCCTGCGAACACAACTGGACCTTCAGCCTAGCAACCACGGGTACGTACTGCTCCAAGTGTGGCCTGGTCAAGACAGAGCACGAGCTGTACACGTCACAATGCTGGCTGGTGAACGGACAGATGGTAAGAGAGCAACACGCTCCCAGACATGTCGGTTACACGAGATTGAGTCGTTTTCGTCAGATAATACGAAAGACATTCAACCTTCGAGGTGTGAATCAATCTGCGTCGTGTGTCAGCCCGGCCTTGTTAGCACAGGCCCGGCGCCTGACCCACAAGTGGCGGGCACAGAACCCGACGCCCGCTCGCCTCGCATACATCTGGCGCAGGGAGAAGCTAGGCCCCCTAACTATCGACCGAGCCAGTCAGCTGTGCCACCTGTTAGGTTATGGTCGGAGCCGGCGGGAGCCGAGCAAAGAAACGCTGGAACGCCTCTTCAAAAAGGTCGACGCCTGTTGGCCCCGAGTGCTGAAGAAGCTGAGAGAGAGGTATGCATGGGCTGGCCGGTGTTTCGTCAATTATCAGACGTTGCTGAGGGCTTTCCTGCTGTTGATGGACGAAGAAGAGCTAGCGGCGCAAGTGCCCGAACTGAAACAAACCGAGTCGCGCCACCGCCAAAGCGCGATGTTCGCGCTCGTGTGCGAAGAACAGGGCTGGCCTTTCATTGCCTTGGCTGGCTCACTGAACGGCAGCGGCCTCGCGCGCCCGCTCGCGAGCCATCTTTTGTCTGGCCCCCACGCCAAGAAGAAAAAGAAAACGAAAAAAAAGAGAAAGATGCTGGCCGCGGGTGTTGTGGCTATTGCTGAAAATACAAATCTTGTACCCTATAGTCATTAAAAAAGAAAGAAGATGGCAAAATGGGCAGCGAGTGGCCGGCTTGGCGCGGAGCCCAACCACCGTCCGGTCGTGACGATCGACCCCAAGCCGCCCCAGGAGGTGGTCGACGCTTTTAACAACACCACGCTCGAGGAGATACGCGCGGGCCAGAAGCCGGTACCGGTCTGGCAGGAACGACTGCCGCTCAAGACCAAGATGAGCGCCGCGGAATGGGTAGACTTGCGGGACAATTTCGTGGCCAGCCTCGCTGAGCTGCGGGACCGTTACCGGGACCAGGTGCTCGACCGCATGCACCTTTGTGCGTGCGGCGTGGACCCTGCCCTCCACGAGCCCTCGCCAATTTTGGCCAAGATCATCTCGGGACGCCGGGGTCACTGGTCGGAGTTCTTGACCAAAGAAAACAGCGACGACCACCAGTTTGCACACTTGCTGTACGTGAACAGCGGCCTGGACAAAACAAAGCTGCTCAAGAGAAACAAGGCCTCGGAGTTGAACTTTATCATTGTGGAGCAAGAGGGCGGCGGCCTGCTTTTCCCTGCCAGCTCCGCAGACGTGGTAGGCCGCAAGACCACCACGCTGCGCAAGGTCCTGTTTGGCGACGAAGACAGATGGATCAAATCGATCGTGACCAAGACATAAGGGCCTTTCCCTACGTGCCTGCTGGCCTTCTGCGCGACTCTGCTGAGGCTGCGGCGAGATGTGGAGCAGTTTCTGCCGTTCATCAACGACATGGTAGACGCGGCCAGGCCAGGGCTGAGTTCACGCAGCAGAGACTACACGGACTTTGTAGTCGAGTGGCTGATCTTGGCCTCGGTGAAAGAGGTACAAGACAAATCTAAACAGCCCTCGCGCTGCGTCTGGGGAGAAGACTTTGTGCGCAAGTGTTTCACGGAAGGAGGCAGCTACTTCCGTGACAGGGACGTGAACGCCAGAGGGGCCCTGCAGACCAGCAAAGCGACCATGGCCAACCTCAAGAACAGGCACGTGCTCTACTTGGACCCTGGTGCGCGTTCTTGGACGAGCTCTACCGAGCCATGCTCGCGGAGGCGGACTGCTTTGAGTCGGCTGAGGCCAAGCGCACCAACGACGGCCCGTTTGCGCCCAGCGAGAGGCACCCGCTGTGGGCCCTGCAGTCCTTTCTGCTGCTGTCTATCCTCGGCTGTCGCATGGCCGAGCTGTGGAAGTCCAGCGAGTTCTTGCCAGTGGAGGACGACCAGTATATAACGTTTACGGAGATCGGCCGCAAAAAGCACGTCTTGCAACACCGGGCGGAGAAAAAAGGATCGGACCCCCGACGGGACCCTGACGAGCAAAGCGATTACCAAGACTCTATCTATGTCGGCAAGCCCATCGCCTTACCCACGGCCTCGTCGGCCGGGGTGCTGAGAATCTACCGGCACATGATCTAGGGCACCGAGAACCACTTTAAGCACAGAGCGAAAATGGCGCCTGATGCCAGCATGCTGCTTAAAGGCGACAGGCCTAAGTCAGATTAGTTGAGCTGGACGACGCACCGAGCAGAGATCTTGGCCGAAGAGGACAACCAGCCCATTGCCATGCCACCCGCAAAGAGGACAACCAGCCCATTGCGGCAAGTCTAGGTGCTCGATGAAGCACAGTGAGAAGCAGCCGCTCACGCGTACCTGGCGCAGGTGGCACAGGCTAGTCAAGCCCTTGAGGACGGCCAGCCCCCCGGAGCCGGACAGGTCTAGCGAGGCCAGCGCGGCCAGCGGTGCTAGCGCGGCCAGTGACAGGGTGACCTGGGTGGTTTGCAGGCGCAGTGCGCGCAGGTTCGGCAGGCGCAGGAGCGCGGGCAGGGGCGCGTAAACCAGCCCCCACAGCTCGAGCTCCCGTAGCTCGGGCAGCAGCCCGAGCCCGGAGGGCTCGATCGAGCCCAGCGCCGGCAGCAGCGACAGCACGCGCAGCCCCCGGCAGGCCGCCAGCGGCCGCAGGTCGCGGGTGTGGGTGAGCGGGCAGTCGCGGGACGCACAGCCGGCGGCCGGGTAGCGGAGCCGCAGCGTGTGCAGCGCGCCGGCCAAGAAGTCCAGGCTGTGGCCCGGCGGTTCGAGGTCGCCTAGGTCCACATTGCGCAGCTCCGGCAGGCGCGGCCAAGGCGTTGGGCCCAGGGGGTCTGCGGCTTGCGGCGCCAAGCGCACGTGCAGGTCCTCCAGGCCGGGCGCAGAGTGTGGGAGCCGCAGGCTCTGCAGGGAGGGGCAGTCCAAGACCCGCAGCACACGCAGCCGGGGCAGGCCGGGCTCACCTGCGGACAGTGTGGCTACGACGGGACAATTCTCTACGTGCAGGTATTCCAGCTGTGGCAGGGCGGGGAGCAGCAGGTTGAGGTCGGGGTCCACAGGCCGCGCAGCACCAGCCGGCGGAGCCGGGAGTGGCCGGCTAGGAAGCCCAGGCCCCGCAGGCTAGAGCAAGAGGCCAGCTCGAGCTCTTCTAGGTCGGGCCAGCGCGCCAGAGCCTCCGCCTGGGACAGCAAGGGGCAGTGGCGGAGGCTGAGCGTCCTGAGCCGGGCGGCCGACCGCTGCAGCGACCCTAGGCTGAACGCCGGTCTGATGTGCGAGAGCCTGACACAGCGGAGCTCGGGCAGCAGTGCCAGGCCGCTGATATCTTGCAAGGAGGAGCAGTGCTCCAGCTGCAGCTCGGCCAGGCGGGGTGCCAGCAGGTGCAGCCCGTGCAGCGAACGCAGCTGGGGGGGCCCGGCCCAGGTACAGCCTGCGCAGGCGCGCCCCGCCCAGGCCGCCCGGCGGCAGCTCGCGCAGATAGCAGAGGGGTCCGCGGGGCCCCGCCGCCGGGGGGCCGCTCGCGTGCAGTGCGCTCAGCAACGCCAGCTCTCGCACATCCAGGGAGGGCAGCAGACCGCCCGCTCGTTCCCACTCGGCCACGCTGCCGATGAACAGGCGCCTGACACTGACCCCCAAGCTTTGTAGTAGCCGCTGTGTGCCCAGGGAGGGCGCGCGGCCTAGCACCAACGGGTCGCGGCCACAGCGCGGGCTGCTCCCGCAGGCCCCAGAGGCCCCCGACACGTATGCGCAGCAAAGTGAAAAGGGTACAGGCCGGCAGAAAGACAGGATCTCTTTCTGCAGCTCGGCCGGCAACGAGTCGCCGTCCGCGGCCGCCGTCGGCGCGGGGTTGGGCGGCCGGCCGGGCGGCTGGCCCGCAGGGCTGGGCGAGCTCTCCATAGCGCCGGGCGCGGGGACAGGAAACGGCTCGGCCTGGAGGAGGACACGAGCTTCTTCTGCCTGCTGCTTTTTCTTCGCAGCCGGTCCCGGCCGCGCCTGCGCCCCCTCCAGGGAGGGGGGCCCCTACCGACCCCCCTCCCCCCCTCCTCTCTCCCCCCCATCCGTGCACCCCGGCCGCGGGCACGCCATGGCCCCCTCCCCGGGCGGCGGGGGCTGGCCTGGACAGGAGGTCGCGGCCGCCCCTCCCCTGGCAAGGGGTGGGGAACCAGGGGCGGCGGGAGAGGACGGACGCCGGAGCCGGGGAGGGGGGGGGGGGGGGGGCGGCGACCCCCGCGGCCGGGAGGGGGGGGGCGGCGACCACCCGGCCTCGCTTGACCGAGGGCTGGCCGGCCTGTGGACTGACCGGCGGTGTTGTTGCTGCGTAGCGCCGTGGCTTGCGAACCCCGCGGCCGAGAGGTTGGCCGCCGCTGGCCAGCCTTGCCCGGGGCTCGACGGCACCAGAATCCTCACGGCGCGCTTCGCGCCCCGCCGTGATGCGCCGGTCGCATTCCTGCCCAGCCCGTGCGGTCGCTGCGGCCGGCCCTAGTACGACGGCGCCAGCAAGCGCTGAGGAGATATTAAAAAAAGGCCCGGCCTCTCACCAGGGAGGGCCGCAGCCCCCATCCCGACCGGCGCAAGGAAAGTATGTTGTCATCTGTTAATATCACCTTGGAGTCCTAGAGTTTTAATGAAGTAGAGAGAGCAAAATACTGGTGCTGCTTCCGAGGAGGTCCCGCGCTGCCAGGGGGGGGGGGGGGGCTACAGCCACCGGCCGTAGCGAGCCCTGACCTGGGCCGGAGTCAGCCCCGCCCGGGCTAGGGGCAGGAAAAAACGAGAACGCTGGTATACTAGCACTTCCGCCCGGGCCCGGGCGGGCTCGATCCAGTGCGTAGTCAGGGCCCCCTTGTCTACCCACGCGCGCCGCTGCGCCGCCAGCCGTTCTTTCTCCGCCGCCGTAAAGTTCGCGGCCGGGACCGCGTGCACGTAGCCTACGACACGCAGGAGTGGAGAATTCACGAGCCACGGGTCCCGCGGCCGGGCCCCCCGGAGCGCCGGCGCGTTGCAATGGATGGCCGCTGAATGCCAAAGAACCAGGGCCCCCGCGGGTGCAGCTACACGGTAGGGCTCGAGCCCCCGGCCCTGCAGCCACGTTCGCAACGCGGGCAGCGGGCCGAGCGGCAGGTAGTTCTTCTTGGTGCCCGCCTAGCCAAAGCTGCGCAGCAGGTCCTCGTGCAGACCCAGCGTGTGCGAGCCCGGCACACACACGAGGCCACCCGTCGACGCATCGGCCGGCACGAGATTGACGAACGACTGCAAGTGATCCCTGAGGTAGGCCTCTCCGGTCTTGTCGGAGGGACCCAGGTCCACGTGGAACCATAAGCCCTTGGTGAATATCTTTTCTGCCTCTGCCTTGGGCAGCTCGCCGCGCGCGGCCTTGTCCCTCGCGAGCCAGTAATTACGGAACAAGCCCAGCGTATCGAAGCTGACCAGCAAGTCCTCGGTGCCAAAGAAGGTCGCGAAAAATCGTTCCAACGCATAGCGACGGAGCTCCCACGCCAGGCGACCCGTGTGTAGACCCGACCGGCCGTCCTTGACAATACCCACTGACGCGATGCCAGGCCAGTTCTTGTTGAGGAAAGTCGTGATGTCGTCGGCCTTGATCCACGTCCCACGTTTCGCTAGGTCTGAGTACGCCAAGTCCAGGAGAGACCGAATTTCTGCCGGCTGCAACAAGCCTCGCACCACCGCCAGCCCGTGCCGTTGCAGCGACCCCCGGATCCCCTGGAGGTCCCCGAGCTCGAAGTTCTCGGTCCAGCACGGTAGGCCCTGCTGCCAGGCCTCTAGGGCCTCCCTTTGCTCGGCGGTAGGTGGGCTTTTTTTGGGCTGGCGTGGTCGCGAGCCGGCCGCGGCGGCAGGCGTGGTCTTGAGCCTCTTGGGTGGCGGCTGCGCCGGCGTGTGTTCGCCGGCCTGATTCAACCCCGGGTCCGCCGCGTCGTCTGAGCGGGGCCTAGACATCTGAGCGCGACACTTGGTCGAAGGCTGGAGTAGGAATTCTGGGGGCGGCCGCCGGGGATACGGGCAGAGCGGGGGGGGGGGGGGGGAGGTGTGGGTGCGTGCGCGCACAGACAGTCGCGCGTGCAGGGGAACGCGCCCCAGGGGGGCACGCGCACTCTCCCGCGCCCCCGCCACGCCCGCGCACCCCCCACCCCCCCTCGCGCGCCCGTGGACCCGCGCGGGCGCGTGCGGGAAGAGCGCGCGTGGGCGTGGCGGAGTGCGTGCGGGAACGGGGAGATGACGGTGCGCCCCCCCCCCCCCCCCACGCGCGCGCGCCGGGGGGGAGGGGGGGACGACTGACGCGCAGACCGAGCTGCCGCGGGGGATGGCGTGTGCCGGGCTGGGGGGCGCCCCCCCCCCCCCCCCGACAAGCGCGTGGGGGAGGGGAGCCCCCGGCCGTTGGGTAGCTGCCCTGGCCCAGGACGACGCACAAATCCAGTTCCAGCCCAGAGCAGCAGCAACCAGCCAGCCAGCCAGCAGCATGTTATCTCACCCGCCTACTACCGCGGCCACCGGCGGCGGCGCCAACGCTCCTACCCCTGACGACGCCGCGCAGCTCGCGCCCCTCGAGCAGGGCTGGGAGAGCCTCTTGCAGGGCGTCCTGGAGGAGCGTTGGTTCCAGGCACAGGCGCACAGGCTCCAGTACTATCTCCACAGCGGCAGCCTCGAGACCGGTGGTCTGCAGGTGTGGAAGACCCTGGTCGCTACCTTTCTCCAACGGCGCGAAGAGGAGGCGCTGCTGTTTTGCCTGCGCGCAGCACGTCCCAAGGTGCGAGACGCGATCGGTCTGCTGCGCGAGTGGAGCCAGGAAAAGTTGGCCGAGTGGGACGGCGCGGTGGCGCTGGGTACAGAGCTAGGGCTGGCGGCGGTACAGAGCCCGTGTACCCCGGCAGCACGCAAGCTCGTGGAACGCCTCATCGGCGGGGCACCGGCGTCCGAGCTCGGGAGAATGGCCTGCGCACAGGCGGCGCCCGAAGTTTTCCTCGAACTGCTCCAGGGCCCCGATACTGAGCTGGCCGCCTCGGGCGGCCGGCTGCTGGCGCGCGTGAAGCTCAACAGCCTGTCGCCCATGGCGTTCGCCCTGGCCTGGCTGCGGCTGCTGGCGGTGGCGACACTGCTGTGGTCTAGGGCCCTGGCCAAGTCTTCCTCGGAGCGCACCCTGCGCTCCTTGCTGGCGGGCCTGCGGGCCCGGCGCGGCGCGGCCAGAAAGCGGGCCGCGTCCAGGTTCCCCTTGGAGCTGCTGTTGGCGGACATACTGGGTGAATTGCGCGTGCCCCTGGCCGAGCCGAACGTGGCCGACGCTCGCCGGATGATAGCCATCCTGCGCGCCGCACTGCTCCAGTCGCAGCCCGAGGACTTTCGGCCGATCTTCCTGGACGCCGGTGCTTTGCTGCACTCTCGCAGCCTGGTCTGGCCGGTGGCGGCGGTCCTGCTGAGGTCCCCCTTGCTCCTGCACACTTTCCTGGGGCCGGGCACCCCGGTGTACCAGCCGCCTTTGCCCTTCGAACTGCGGAGCCAGACGGTGCTCGAAGTACTCTGCACGGGCTTGTGCGCCGAATACCCGTGCGTGAAGATGGCGAGCGAGGACTTTGCCTGTGTGTGGCTGATGCTCGATGTCCTGGCCCACTACGGCGCGGACCCGGCGTGCAAATGGCTCGGCGAGCAGAACTCCTACCCTTCGCAGTGCATGGGTGTGCGGTGGTGGCGCCTCAAGGCCCGGCTACGGGCCCGAAGGCTCCCGAGCCCGGCCTCGGCCGTGGACCTGTTGCGGACCATCGAACGCGCCGCCCGACTCATCGTCAACGAGCCGCCGGCCGTGGCGGACCCCCAGCGCGACGAGCCTTCGGCCGAGCCTCAGCGCGACGAGCCACCGGCCGAGCCACCGGCCGCGCCCCGGCGCGACGGGCCGCCTGCCGTGCCGGGGGCCGCAGCCTCCTCCGAGCCGCTGGGACCCCTGCTGCGCCGTGACCAGCCCTACCTCGCGCCGTCCCTACCCTGCCCGGAGAATCCGCCGGGCCCGGCCTTGGGCGTGCTGCTGGAGGCAGGCGCCGGACGGGCCTGGCCCCGCGGCTCCCGCGGGACGGGCGCTGGGCCGGCACAGCTAGAGACGGCACCAGAACCCGACGGGGCGCCGGCCGGCCGTGCACCCAGCCCTTTGCAATCAGTGCTGGAGAGGGGCAAAAGGCTGCGCACCTGCAACAAGAGGCTGGCCCGTGAACAGAAAAGACTACAGTCTGAGGTGGACAAGCTGACTTCCCAGCACGAGACGCTCAGCCACCGCGGCCAAGAGCTCCGGGCCGAACAGGCGGAATTGCTGGACGCCCTCAAGGGCCTGCGGAGGGCACGGCTCGGGCTGGCCGCGGAGGTCGCGGCTGCGCAAGCCACGCTGAGCGGCTGCGGCAGGCCGCCGAGCAGGAAGAGCCCCCGCGGGCTCGGACCTGTGACATTTGCGAAGAGGGCCTCCGGCCCCTGGTCGTGTTCGTCCCCTGCGGCCACGCCCGGGCATGGCAGAAAGTGTGCGGCAGGAATGCGCGAATGTCCTTTCTGCTGGGGGGACATCCAGACCCTGGTGGTGCCGATCTAGGCGGGGCTCGGTAGCCCGCGCTTGCCGTCGCCTCCTCACGCGCTGTGTGCCTAAAATTAAAAAAGGTAGCCTGTCTCTCCTGATTAGCGGTCCGGTGGCTCTGACGGCGGGCCGGTGCTAACGGCCGGGGATGGGGCTGCGCCGGCACACGCACGCACGGAGCCTAAGCCCGGCTAGCTGGAGTAGGCGACGCCTGGGATTTACTTGTAGTACACTGACAGTAGCTACTCGGGGAATAGCTCTACCGGGGTGAACCTTCCTTCTAGGGTAAGAGCTTCTATCGCTTCTCTGTCCAATGTATCCGGCCGGTAGTACCAGTCAATGTCCACGGGGCCAAAGCCCCTATCTTTTCTAACCCGGTTGAAGTCCGTCAGGAGCCGGTACCACTCGGGGTCCGGTTTCTCCAAGCACAAAGATAATTTCCGCAGGGTCTTGACCTTCGCCAGCAGCTCCACCAGGACGATCCCGTCGAACCAGATAGCCTCTTCGCATGTGCCCAGCGTCACGTCTAGCACCTGCAACGGTGGCCGGAGCAGTGCCCGCAGCTGGCGATAAGAGAGGTAGGTATAGTCTATCGCCAGGTAAGTTAGCTCTAGCATCCGCGGTATCGCTCCCTTGACCACGTCGAAGCCAGAGAGGCTGAGCTTCTTCACTGTCGCCAGGCGAGCCCAATCAGCCTGCTGCAGCTCCAGGCGTCGGTATCCCGACTGCAAAGTAACACAGGTGGCCCTTAAGGCTACCTCCCACAGAGTGGTTATTGGTCCTCGTTTGAACGCGCACAGGACGTTGGACACTGGCCCCGGCTCTGGGTTCGGCGTCGCTAACGAGAGGACCTCCAGCTGTTCAAGACATGGTAAATCATAGCAACCGTCGCCGAGCATGCCTGGTATACTAATCGCTGTCAATTGGAGCTGGGTCAGCAATCGGCAGCTCCCGACCAGGGCGTACACTTCCGCCACCCGTTTCTGCTCCCGCTGGGCCTGGGCCTCGTCGCTTGACCAGTCAGTAACCTCACACTCAAACGTCTGCAGGGTTGGATGAGAGAACCCGAGCGCTTTCTTAGCGAATCTACACATGGACCTGGTTGCCCCCTGGTGCTTGGAGTCTGCACTGCAGACGAGGGACAGTTCCGACAACGGCTTCAACCTTTGGTCCAAAGGGGGTAGCCCGCTGCACGTACTCAGCGCCAGCGCACCGCCTGCTGGGAGCTTCCGGAGCAGCGACAGAGGGGGTGCTCGGCAGTCGTTCAGCACCAGTCTTCTTAGCAGTGGCAGTGCAGTGCCGCCGACTCCTGGCGGATCTCGATGTGTCGCCCAGTCTAGGCCCGAGATGGTCAGCTCCGAGGCGCTTGGTACCACCGCCAAGCCGGAGCCTGTTCGGAGTCGTTGTAGTCTAGGCAGGCTACGGATGGGCAGCGACGATAGCCACGTCAGATCCTCCGCGATTGGGGTTGTGCCAGTACAACCTATTCGCACAGAAGCGGAGGCAGGGCTGTCGCTACGCCAGTACTCTGACTCTGCCACCTGGTGGAGCAAGCGGCAGTTCTGGCTGAAGTCAGACGAGAGGAAGGCCCAACGCGGATGCTGCGCCAGCTGCAACCAAGGCAGCTTGTGGCAGCTTTCCTCTTCCAAGAGGCCAAACAGGTTGGTTGCATCGAACGTGAGCGTGACGTCGGCTGGGATTTCCAATTTAGCGTCTGGCTGCCAGTTGAAGTCGACTAGGCTCTCCAGGTACTCTCGTCGTTTCTCCTTGGCAGCCGCCCCGTCTCCAAGCTCCCACACCCTTCGTTCCTCGAGTGTGCCAACCCCAAACAAGGCTAGCAACAGCTTCGTGCCTGCTTCCTTGGCCTCGGCCAGGGCAGACGGGCTTCTCGGCTCGCCGGACCAGCTGCCCCGCTTACAGTCGCGGGAGAAAGAATCTGTTATCGTAAGCCACACGGGAGTCTTGCTGTCCAGCAGCTCTTTTAGCTGCGGCCCGGAGAAGCGGTCCTTGTTGAGTTTCGAGCACCACCTCTGACAAGAGCCGCTTCCGCTCCTACGGGGATTGAAGGTGGCCAGAGACGTGGTCCACTCATCAGACTCGCCGTAAGTGCGCTTGCTCAGGCGCAGCCTTTGTAGTCCCGGCAGCGCAGCTAGGCGTCGCTGGACGAAGCTTTCGGTCAGCCAAGTACAGTCGCTGAGACGGAGGTCTTTCAGCTTACCTTCCGCCGAGGGAGAAAACAGCTGCAGCTGCAGATCGTAGTCCAGCCTGCCAAGGTGTTCCAGCCGCAGGCTCGATAGCTCCGGCGCGGTAGGGGCGTGGGAGAGACATCCAAAACCGCTAAGCGTCAATCGGGTCAGACTCTTCATTTCCTTCCATTCTGCTGGCGTCGCCACGAGCTCGCATCTTGGTGACTGAGAAGATCCCATTAGGTAGATTGTTAGTTCTTGCAGCCGGGTCGCTCGACACTAACCCCGCAGCAAGTCTGCTAGTGGAGCGCACCATCCTTGGTTACGTAAAGCCGTAGTATCTTGAGGTTGGGCCAGCAAGGCAGACTGTTCTGCTCACGGAGCAGGTCTGTCTCCGTGATGGACAGAGCGCACGACGTGAGTCTCTTACAGTCACGGACTCTGGCGTTCAGCTCTTGTCGCCCCTGGGCAGTCGAGGATTTGTGCCGGAGCGCCAGCTCCCGCAGACTCCCTTGGCAATTCCTGAGCACTGCCCCGCAGTTCGCTGCTTTCTGCGTGTCCACAAGGTCTGCCTCCTCCATGTCCAAGCATCTTAGTGTTCAGGTTGCCCAGCGCAGGCAAGGGGGCTTCGCCGTAGGGATGGATCTCTAACTCCGTCACCTGCCCTGCCACTTCCTGGGTAAAGAGGTTAAGCAAAGGTACGTCGCTGTGTATCTCATCGTCTGTATACCTCAACTCCAACTTTGCCAAGCACGGGTGCTCCCTCCAGAACCCTGCAAACCTGTACTCCGCCGTCCCCTGCAGCGCCTCCCGTGCTATCGGGTAGTTGCGCAGTCGCAGCTGGGTGCAGCTGCGCGGGATCGAATTCCAGAGCAAGTCAAGCACCCTCGAGTCTACCCGCATAAAGTCGTCCAGGAACCGGAGGCACAAGCAGCCTACGTTAAAGTTTCCGAATCGTAGTTTCGAATTTACTTAGAATGAGAACAGAAAAGCTTTATTGGCCTAAACCTTCCGAACTCGTCGGAGTAGTGTGGAGGGAAAGGGGCTAGGCTCAAATAATTCAGGACTCAAGTTTACAAAACACTAACAGTTTGCGGCTCTGATGTCCACTCGGGACACAGACAGCCGCACCGAAAAACTTGAGTACTGAAACCGAACTTTACAAAAAACCGGCACGCTCTACTAGTCAACTAAGAAGACCGGGTGGAGGAGGGGATAGTGGAAGGGTAAAACAAAAGGCGGAAAAAATACTATCCATTAAAGCCGGACAGAGAAACCGGGCGGAGGAGGGGAGAGCGGACGGCAGACTAACCTTAGAGTGACGGAACAATCCCTTAGACCGGAACAAACCTACACTAAACGAGGGAAGGCACCAAGCACGACGAGCAGGCCAACCTAGTGACTAGTTGTTCACGGCAACAACCGAAGGTAGCACCAAAGCAGTCCAAGGGAGACGCATCAAAGGCGGAGCGAGCGGAAGCAGCGGAGGCCACCAGCGATCACCAGAACGCCACCAGAAGTCCAGAGCAGACAGAAGCAAAGGACAAACCAAAACAAAACAAGGGAAGGGTGGGCGGGAGTTTGAAAGTTGGGAAGATCTTCCGATCTTCCCAACTTTCCAACGTAGGCCAAACCAGACGCCGGATCAAACATGTGCCGGCTCCGCCGGCACGGCTACGCCGTGCCGACCGGACTACCGAAAAAACGAAACGTCTCCTCGGAATTTTAACGGCGGTTAACTCCGGGCGAAGCCCGGAGCAAACCAGCAATTAACATTAGCCCGCTGTCCCAGCAATTCCTTCAGTTCCTTCGGTGCCTCGTCGAACGGGGTTGGAGGGAAGCCGAGGGTAACGGAGCTGAGGGGGAGACCCGCCCGTCCTTGTTCCTGCCTGCACTCGTGCAAGCGAACCAGCATCGCGACGTTGGTGAGGAAGCTCGTAGTTGCAAATTCCCAGGCCCCATGGGTAGCTAGCCTGGGCCAGGCTTGAGTAAACAGGAGATTCAGCAGCTCATCATTTCCGTCGTCACCCGCTGGTATATCCCGGTCGCTAAATTGCAAGCAAATACGGGATGGGAGGTGCAGGTGCGCCCAGTCCTGTTTCGCTGGTTCTGCCGCGTCCTGAAACGCTTCCTCGGGCTCCGCACGACCAAGCTGTAGTAATTGGCGTAGGTTCGCTGGTGCGCCGTCTTTACCATCCAGTTCATTCAAGTAACGGTCGCCTTGGCAAAGCAGTGTGACCCAAGCCATGCCCTCTCGCGAGTAAGACAGGCTTGGGTACAGACGCGCCAGTGAAGTAGCGTCAGGCAGGTAAGTCTTGAACTCTGCGCTGAGTTCTTGCAGCACCATGTCTATCTCCACACGTGATTGCGTCCACTGGTCGCCTGCTTTGCCGCATCGCGCGCACGAACGTGACATGACTGGCGTCCCTGGTAGCTGTTTACTGCCTAGGGCGGACGCACCGGGTCACAGGGACAGAGGGAAAGAGAGAGAGAGAGGGGGGAGAGAGGAGGAAGTGAGAGACAGGGAAAGAGCGAGGGAGAGACGGAGAGTCAACCTCCCCTGCTACACTACCCGTCGGGGGTTGCCAGCCGGAGCCGGTGGCTCGGACACTTGTCAGGGGGCTCTAAGGGCAGAACTGGTTCGGAACACCAAGCAGCCCAAGCTTGATCATGGACAGACACACACGCACCTCGAGCAAGCGCCGCTAGGGATTTAAGTAAGTTAAAATGCAGTACAGGCCCGACAGGCAGAGGCGGCCCCCCCTTCTCCTGACCGAGGCTGGGCACAGGCGTGAAGTCCAGAGTGCCGCGTGGAGGGGGGCCCTCCCTTCCTCGGTGTGGGTGTAGGGGGGGGGGGGGGGAGGTACGCTAACCTCTAACCTCGGTGTGAGTGTAGGGAGTGAAGGCACGCTAACCCCGGTGTGAGTGTAGGGGGGGGGGGGGGGCACACTGACCTCTCTGTGTGGATATAATGGGGGGGGGGGGCGCGCTAACCTCGGTGTGGGTGTAGGGGGTGAAGGCACGCTAACCTCGGTGTGGGTGTAGGGGGGGGAAGGCACACTAACCTCGGTGTGAGTGTAGGGGGTGAAGGCACGCTAACCTCTGTGTAAGTCTAGGGGGAGAAGACACGCTAACCTCGGTGTGGGTGTAGGGGGGGGGGGGGGGGAAGGCGCACTAACCTCGGTGTGAGTGTAGGGGGTGAAGGCACGCTAACCTCGGTGTGGGTGTAGGGGGGGGGGGGGGGAGGCACACTAACCTCGGTGTGAGTGTAGGGGGTGAAGGCACGCTAACCTCTGTGTAAGTCTAGGGGGCGAAGACACGCTAACCTCGGTGTGGGTGTAGGGGGTGAAGGCACGCTAACCTCTGTGTAAATCTAGGGGGCGAAGACACGCTAACCTCGGTGTGGGTGTAGGGGGGGGGGGGGGAGGCACACTAACCTCGGTGTGAGTGTAGGGGGTGAAGGCACGCTAACCTCTGTGTAAGTCTAGGGGGGGAGGCACACTAACCTCGGTGTGAGTGTAGGGGGTGAAGGCACGCTAACCTCTGTGTAAGTCTAGGGGGCGAAGACACGCTAACCTCGGTGTGGGTGTAGGGGGGGAGGCACACTAACCTCGGTGTGAGTGTAGGGGGTGAAGGCACACCACCTCTGTGTGAGTGTAAGGGGGGGGGGGGGGGGGCACGCTAACCTAGGTGTGAGTGTAGGCGGGGGGGGGGGGCACATTAACCTCGGTGTGGGTGTAGGGGGGGAGGCACACCAACCTCGGTGTGGGTGTAGGGGGGGGGGGGGGGGGAGGCACGCTAACCTCGGTGTGGGTGTAGGGGGGGGGGGGGGGGGAGACACACCAACCTCGGTGTGAGTGTAGGGGGGGAAGGCACGGTGTGCGCTCAAGGGTAATTAGGGAGGGAGGAGTTCCCCCGCGCCGGGGCGGAATCTCGGCTCGCTGGTGTGCACGGGCGCTTGGGGGCCGCGCTAGCAGACCGTAGCTGCGGGGAGCGCGTCTCTGGGTAGCTGGTTTTGTCTCGCGCGGGGCCCTGGCGGACCCACCAGGGCAGTCCGGCCGGGCCGGGCGCCCCGGCCGGCGGCGCGGTCGGCGCAGCGGGCCGGGGCCCTCGCCATCCCTGCCCGCGCCGCGCAGGGCCGTTCCCCCCGGCTATGCACCCGGTGAGGCATTTCGAGAGGCAGACGTGCGGCCGTGTCAGCAGGCCACACTCGAAGCACACGTCGGCAAAGCACCCCTTGTGCGGGCATAGGTACAGCTCCGCTCGCTGGCACTGCGGGCACACCTCTGGCGCCGAGGCTAGCACGACACAGGCCCCCGTGCACTCGGCGCACTGCACTTGTCTTGTCTGCCCCAGGGCGCCCAGCCGCCTGGTCTGCCACCGACATGCGAGAGAGCTTTTCTACGCTGGGTGCCCGTGGGACGACGCGGGGGGGGGGGGGGGGGGGGGGGGGGGGGGGGGGGGGGGGGGGGGGGGGGGGGGGGAGTGGCGCCAGTGCAGGGAGGGGGCGTGGGGAGGAGAGTGGGGCCGCCTGGCCGAGGGAGGGGGGGGGACGGAGGCGCGGGGCTGCGGTCGTGCGGGGGGAGGCTGCCCGTCCGCCCCCCGGCCCGGCCGCTGGACGTCTACATCTTCCTCTCACCGGCGCTCGGTCGTGGGCCCGCGTACTGCCGCGTGGCGCTGGCTGGCGACTGGCCGCCCGCGACGACGTGGCCAAAGCCCGAGGGTGCTGCGGCCACGCCTGGGCTTTCGCGTTTTAGTATTCGTTTGTTCAATTCGTTGTTTTTGTCTTTCGCGAGTTGCCCGTCGTCGTTAATAATAACCGCCTCTTTTTTCTTGAAGTGGTTTCTTATTGTTTCAATTTTTTCTATTGTAAATTCGGGAATAAATAGAATAACAGGTCTCTCAGTCCAATTCTTCTTTTGTCCCTCTCTTTTCTTTGCTAAGTTGTTTATTCTCAGCCATGAAGGTCTATCGGGTATTAATTCGTATGTATTTTTTGCGAATATCTCAACTGGACGGGCTCCCGTTGCTATCATTAGGGCTAAGAGTTTTAAGTATGGGTTATTGCTTAAAATCATTTCATTCATTTTCATTCCATTACCTCCCGCACATCAATCTGTATTTTTTGCTCGTTTTTTTTGCTTTGACATCTTTTTTATATCCCTCAACGATTTTTATTCGTTCGTCTTCATTGATATTAAAATATTTATATAATTTACTCATTTCATAAACCTTCTTGCTTTGATTCGGTTTTATTGCTCTCGTTCTTACTTCGCTCAGTCTTTGTCTTCTTGAAGTCGTGTTCGGGTAAATAATAGCATATTTAGGATAAATAACTTGCATTGCTTTCAGTGCTTCGTCGTCTGTTGTTGTTTTACTAAACAATAACAAAATAGCATTATGGAAGGCCTTTGACGGCTTCGAATCACTCGTGAAAAACTTAGACACCACATTATATATTTTTTGCTCTGTGTCTGCTACATTTAACTGCTTGATAAATTTTCTGTCATTTTCGTTCCACATTCTGCTTTGTTGTTGCTTTGTTGTTGCTTTGGTTTGCTTCGGTTATTACCCCCGCCACTCACTTCGTTCGTGTCTGCCCCCCGTTGTCCGCCGTGTCGTATCTTATATAATAGACTTTTTTATTATTTTTCTTAACGTAAAAAAATAAATATTTAATGACACTTTCCTTTTTTTGTGGGGTCTTGTGTTCTGATCATTTATGTACAATCGACAGGTCTAACCCGTATATCATAAAACAAGCCTTAGAAACATAAAAAACAACATAGGACACATCAAAAACAGACATTCAAATATATCAAAAACATACAAAGATAAAAACAAAATATGAAAAAATGAATATTAAGCACTTTTTCGTCAAAATGACGACAAAAAACATATAAATGAAATTTATATATATTATGATAATAAAATATGTTTTTTGTCGTCATTTTGAAGAAAAAGGGCTTAATATTCATTTTTTCATATTTTGTTTTATATCTTTGTATGTTTTTGATATATTTGAATGTCTGCTTTTGATGTGTCTTATGTTGTTTTTAATGTTTCTAAGGCTTGTTTTATGATATACGGGTTAGTCCTGTCGATTCTACATAAATGATGATGATGATGATATATATATATGTATATATATAACGTAACATAACATAACAACTAACATAACGTAGCACAACATAACATAACATAACATAACATAACTTAACATACTAGACATAACGTAAAATACATGTACATGTACATAACATACTTCGAATTCATCAGTGTGCATGACACGTGTCATTACAGATACATCTACAGCGAATTCGAACCATCGTAAACATGTTGGCGACGAACGCAACATGAACAACATGTGCCAACCTTCCGCTCATGATCACAGCGCAAGGAGCCACTATATAATTATGCACACACAGACAAAATCAAGAAGTTAAGCAAACACAGAATTCTATTCTTTAAAAAAATCAACAGAAAGTCAGCACAAACACACACCAGCACAGAACACAACCTAAAATTAAGTAAAACGCAAAAAAAGCACAGCTTCTACCCACAAAAAACGCCACAGACAACCACAGAAGCGTACAAGCAACCTCTACAAGGGAGAGGAATCAGAGCCAGACTGCTTCTCTTTCTTCGACTTTTTGTGAGCATGCTCCCCTTCACTTTTGTCGCTCATCGCGACCACTTGGTGTCGATTACTACCTTGCCTCGGCAAGGACTATGCAACTAAACCTCGTACTTCCACAATCTATAGCTTCCCACCTTCTGGATGATATAGCAGAACTAAGATAGAAGACCTCAGGCCCTACCGAAAGGGTTAGATGTATTCGAATGGCTTTAGGCCGGAAAAAGGCTAAAGTCTGCCTGGTCCTTTTCTCATCGGAGACTGAATCCGTTACCGCCAGACTTTCCTCAACATAGTGTGCCCTGCTGTAGGCATCACCCCCCGGATAGCCGGTAAAAAGTACCTTTTCCTGGTGACAGGTGCACCAGCTTGTTTTTCAGTATTATTTGTCCGGATTGGACCTGATGCCATTTTATTCCTGGTCTGTTGCCGTTTCCTTTTTGGCTTCACTGAGCTAATATAACGAGACATCATTCTCATTCTTGAGGACTGTGTTTGGTTGTATTACCGACTTTTTACGAGCTATCGTTGGGGGCATTACATTTGGAGTCCACATCACTAGGGTGATTTCTTTCTGCTTTGCCACACAGGCAACAGAGTGAATTTTCACTGACCTGTCTCACACGGGGACGTCAGACGAAAACAAATACTCCAACACAGCTCCCTCATAACTCTTTCACAAAACAAATAATTTGATTGGTCTCAAGCAGGTGTCTCGTACCCTCTAGCCCAATCCATATCTGTGTGCTCACAAGGAGACATCAGATACAAACTCTCTGTCGTTCTTGCTGTTCTCACACAGAGACCAAGAAGAAGGAGGTGGACAGAAGAGTGAAGGAACACACACAAAACACAAACAAGCATAGGGACAGGAGCACAACACTCTACCCTTCTAGTTTGTGCATTTATCTGCATTATCTCACACATACGTCAGAGTATTTTTGCAAATCTCTGATCGTTTTCTAAAGGTAGGTCTGAGAACCTATCCGACCGACTGTCGACTTCTCAAGGAGAGCTTTTCTAGCTTCTCTATTACTATCTGTGTGTAGGTCCAAGTGCCTCATACTAGATACAATATAGAAAAGAAGGAGGAGAAAGTAATCTGAGTAAGGAGAACAAGAAATCGGAGAAAGTCTCAAAGACTATTTTTCTCAAACAAAAACAAACATACAAACAGTGTTTCATAGAGGACAGGGAATCTCACTCTACCCTCTCTATTAGTTTCTCTCTTCACTAGTCAATCGACTGAAGGAGGAACAGAACACAAACGAACAAAAACCAAACATAGGAGCTGACACTGTCCTCCTGTTGATTACTACTACGACATCATGTCGACAGAGACCGCCGAAGTGAGTGAATTCTCGGAGGCAGAACAAAGAAGAGAAGAAGAAGAAGCAGAGGAGGAGGAGGAAGAGGATGAATGAAGGAGGAGGAGGAGGATGAATGAAGGAGGAGGAGAGAGGAGAGGAGGAGGAGTGAAGAGAGGATGATGAAGGAAGATAGGAGGAGAGAGATGAAGGAGATGAACAAAAGAGACGGGAGGAGGAGGAGCATATGTAATCCCTTACCACCTGCCTACACGGGAGGAGGAGGACGAAAAATGATCGACTTGATTCATAGTGATGGAGAGGAGATCACAGTGGAGGAACAACAGTGGGTGCAAGACCACTATGACCTCACTAAAAAGAGTTTGATAACAAGATGGGGGTAGAGAAGGATACCTATGTGTGGATCCCTCAGGATCAAAGAAGAGAGAAAAGTCGTGCTAAAAAGGATGTCTATATCCTATTATCAAACACAGCACAGCTCCTCGGCAAACTGGTCTCTGATCCAGAAGAGAGAAAGAAGATACAGCATATCAAGTTTGGGGACACACACACCCACCTTGAATTACTCGATGCTATCTTTGGGGTGTACACTCAAACCCTGATTTGGGAACGTTCATACGGCCCACGATGTGAGGGTTACCTCCAGTACACAAACCCAAGAGCAACGGCCAGATTCCTCGCGACTGGTCAGGAGGCACTCGATGTAACAAAAATGAAGACCAATCTGGGTTCGAAAAACTCTAGTGGCATATTTCATTTTTTTACGATGGAAATGAAGTCCTTGGAGGAGGGGAAGGCAGAGATGGAAAAAAAGCATTAAGGCAGCAGGAGAAACTCATCCTGTGATTGATGAGTTAGAGAAGACCGACAGAGTTCTGACCAAGATCAGACTGTTGATGGGTGCGTTACTGCATAAGGAGGCATGGAAGAGATGGATTCCTACCAAGGATCACTCTGTCCTTAAATCACTTAGTAACGCACCACCGGTCGCCAACAAAGCAGGTGTTGACCAATATGTGGAGAAATATAATTTTCTCAGATCTGCTTCTGAATTGGTGGCCTTTATCACTCATGCTCAAAAGCTGGTGATATCTGAGAAGAAGAAGGCGAAAGAGAAGAGGAGTTCGAGAAGACGATGAGACTGGAAAGAATGAAAGCAAAAGTGAGTGGTGCAAAGGCACACCCTCCGACATATTTGACCCCACCAGCTCCTGCCCCACCAGCCCCTGCACCCTCGGGCTCAACTACGGTGGTGGTCACAAACACGGAGAAGAAGGACAGACAGAACATCATAAATGCCTTCAAGGGGAAGAAAGGAGGAGTGGCAAGTCTCATGCTATATGCCAAGACGAGCTCAGACAAAGACTCTGATGCTTCGCTTTTGAGCAAGCTCAAAGAGATCAATGCCTGCATGAAGGCTTTTCCTTGCGACGAAACGCAGGAATACGAGGCCCTTGTTACTGTTTTTGACCAATCTCTAGTCTCGGAGGGATTTGATCTGACACAGTACAAGTTTTTGAGAAAGAAGGAGGAGATTAAGAGAAACAATGCAACAGGCCTAGACGCTCAGTGTGAACTGGCGGTGGCCACACTCATTTCATATTTTCAATCTCATGGATACCAGCATCTCTGCACTGGTACTCTCATAGGATTTGAAATCTTTGAGACAGTGGCGATGAGTTTGAGGAGTGCTGTTGGCTTGGCGGCGACCCTTACGGAGGTAGTTTCCTCCTATGGGCTATTCTATGGCCGCAAGTCGATCATCCTCTATTTCTTCTCGGCGTTACACACAGTTAACCCGAGTAAGCTTACTCAGCTCATACAACAATGCTCGACGTTTAGCTCAGTGAAGTCCAAGAACTTCCTCGAGACACACGTGTTCGAAAATACGGTTCAAAGCGTTGCTCCGTCAGCACTGTTTCAAGAAGTGATGAGTGCATGCTCAAACATGGACTCGCTCACGGAGGCACATACGGCACAGGCAGGCGGTGTACCTGTTGGCGCACAAGCCACGTACACAAACAGAGTTGCCGGTTGGAAGAGACAGAGAGAGCCAGACCTGAAGACCGCATGTTGGAGGTGGTTCGCGGGCTTGCAGTGTAAGGCACAGATGGAGAACAGAGACTGCTCTTTCAATCATGATAGGCAGAACCCAACAGCAAGGGCAAATTTTCTGAGCAGGACGGAAGGCAAGGAACCGGGCCTTTTCAATATGCTTCAGATTGCCGCTGCGAACGAAGGTTGGTATGCCAATATGTGTGATGATGAGGAGTTACGAGAGGCAATCATTACCTACATGAAGAGGATGAAGGAGAAGAAGGAGGAAAGGGAGAGACAAAAGAACTTAAAGGCCTCTCAAAGAGGACGAGGAGGAGGAGCAGGAGCAGGAGGACGAGGAGGAGGAGGAGGAGGACGAGGACGAGGAACATGGAGAGGAGCCTCGAGGTGGCAGGGAACCCCTCAGAGAGGAAGAGGAGGAGGTCGGGGATATACCCCTTATGGAGGGAGAGCTGTTCGAGCTCCAGCCCCCCACCCAGAGGAGGAGGAGGCTCGTGGGCAAGCTCCAACCCAAATTTCGGTCGAGCTCAGGCCTACAACACTGCCTCGGAGACCGATACGTCATCCTACCCGGACACTACTCAAGGTAATCGTTTCGAGGTGGTGGAATGACTGGAGGGGGAAGAAGAGAGGAAGGAGAAGACTGTGAAGTTTAACCCTAAAGTCACAGTGCTTTCTAATGCTGTTGTGCAGACTGGGCCAACGCTTCCTCTATGTGAAAACAAAGATGTGGGTACACAGAGACTGCAGCCCCAAGGTAGTCTCATACCCGTTCATACAGCACGGTTACCAATGATAACTGATGCAAATAGGAAGGCGAGACTTGCGATGGAGGCGAGGAGGCCAATGGCAGACGTATCGCCTCGGCCAAGCAAACAACCACGAACAGACTCAATGTCTACGGTCGCGGCGGGTGGCGAGCAAAAAGACAATGTGTGTACTCAAGTACCACAAGACAATGTCGCTCAAATAGTAAACGCACCAGTACCGCAGAATAATAAAAATGTTAATGAGGTGAAGCAGGAGGAGAAGAAGGAGGAGTTGAAAAACTTAGAGACAAGACTCCAAAATTTGGAACGTAAAGTTCTTGTTCTCGCAGCCAATATACACAGGCCCGATGCTCTGTGTTATACGGAACTTTATTGTGAAACATTGAAGACAATATTAAAAGTTGGTAATGATACGATGGCGAATATTAATATTGTCGGCAGGAAGTTTTTTAATCGATACCGGGACTGGGTGGACGGAAATATGAAAAAGTCAACGGGCACTCTCAAAGGAGTGAGCAGCCGGACGGATATCACGGGAATCATCACACTGACCTTTAAATTGAAATCCGCACGAGTATACCGTATGGACCTCTATGTCGTCCCCGGTTACCACGGGTCAATATTACTATCGTATGACCAATTGGCTACGATGGGGGCTGTGATTGATTGCGCCGCACGGCGAGTGATATATGGAGTAAAAAGAGGAGAAGAGAACGATATTGATCCCTTCAACGCTACTGACTCTTATGAGGCTTATGAGCTGAGTCTAGCGACGGATCACAAAAAGATGGCCATCGCACATGAGGCACTTGAGGTGTACGTTCACCCCCATGTCGTAAGACCGGATGAACTGTCCTGGACCGACAATTGGGAATCCCAAGTGTGCACTGTCACAGTTCCGACATCCCATTGGGACAAAAAGTCTATTGATGACTTAATCGAGAAGCGAAAGGAGGAGATTATATGTGTCGCACAAAGAAGCCCGTCGTTGGCGAGATTCGCGGAAGGAGTAGGAACAGATGTCCATATTACTAACGGATACTGTTTCCATGCGAAAGTAGGAGAAGAAAAAAGGGAGGAGTTTGTACCAAGGAGAACGGGGCGAATCCCGGATACTCCACCAGAAACTATTAAAAGTTTTATTACTGATTTCTGGGGTGACGAGCCCACGTGGCCGCGTTCACTGTCTGAAGTGAAGAAATGCTTACGGACTTTATTCGAAAATAATAAGCCGTATACTATTATCCTGCATATAATGAGAAGGCGATATGGGCGCAGGAAATAAGGGACCGGCTTATTGATCATCCTATACCGGTACCCTCTCGCAAGCAACAGCTAGTGGTGGCTTGTCGTATGGGAACTCGTGAGCAGAGCAGTGCATACAAGCGGAAGCTCAGAGACCTCGACAAGTTGAAATTGATACCGCAAGCATTCACATGCTTTGATGGTTTTTACACCCGTAAAGCTCCTTTGCAATACGCGAGACTCATTGACATGCTGGTGGAGCTCGGTAAAGATGATGAGCCGGACACGGTCACGTATGAAAAGACGGGCCTAGATGATGTCTCGGAAGAGGACTTAGGCTTGGAGGAGGACAGAGAACCCCTCAAGCAGCATAAGCAGATGTCTGATGAAGATTTTCAAGAGGCGGCGCGGAAAATATTGGAAGAAGGAGTAGGCACGGAGAAGGAGAAGGAGCTTTTAAAAGCCAAATTAGAGGCGAACAAGGAAATTTTTGACCCTCCACTTGCAGGTGGTGTCAAGCCTGAAGATTTCACTGCGGTTATTTACAAAATACCGGGTGCGGAGCCGTCACCGGCACCACGAAGGGCGAATTTGAGTATACATGAGGCGAAGATAGCGGAGAATGAGGACTTTATTGAGAGATCAACATCTCCAATAGTCTCACAACCGAGAATAGTGCCGAAGCCAGGAGGAGAATGGCGCCTGACAGTTAACTATGCTCGTGTTAACAAGGTGCTGGAGGAAGAGAGAAATCCTCTCCCGACATTAGAAGAAGGAAGGAGAGTACTGCGGAATGCAAAATTCTATTCGGTCATTGACCTTAAGAATGGCTTCTGGCAGATACCACTGGAGGAAAGTCCAGATGGCTGACGGCGTTTGTGGTGGGTATGGAAATATACCAATGGAAAGTGCTTCCGATGGGCCTCAAGCAAGCCCCAGGACTTTTCCAGAAGGCGATGCAGAAGATGTTGAGCAGTCAGTACGATGATTTGTCTGACGGAGGCTTTATGAGAAGGCGGGGACAGAAGGCGGGAGAATATGCATTTTGCTATATCGATGACATTATCGTATACTCTAACACAATGGAGGAGCATATCGATCATTTGTCCGATATATTCAGGCGCATCGGAGCTTTTGGCCTGAAGTGCAATCTAAAGAAGTGTCAACTTGCCAAGACGAGTGTGACATACTTAGGGTACGAGATCTCCCATAATCGAGTCTCGATATCCAAAGAGAAGAGGGAGGAGATTATGAATCGACCGATACCGAAGAACCGCACTGAATTGCACTCATTCCTTGCGATGGCGCAATACTATAGCCAGTTTATACCCGATTGGGGTGCAACACGGGCTAAGTTGGAGAAAATGATAGATTTTGGAGACTTTGAGAAGTGGGCGAAGAGGCTTTGCAAGCGTTTCATGCGCTCAAAGATCTTATTTATAAAGACCCGAACGACGGAGGACTGGTGTTAACGATGCCCGACTTTACGAAACAATTCGTAGTCGATACAGACGCATCTAAGTTTGCGATTGGGGCTGTATTACAACAAGAGGATGAGGAGAAGAAATTACGCCCAATCATGTTTATTAGTAGGAAGTTGTGAGCGGCGGAGAGAAACTATTGCACAAGGCAAAGAGAGGCGTTAGCGGTGGTGTGGGCCCTCAAGAGGCTCAGAGAGTATTTGTGGGGAGGACCTCAATTTACTGTCAGAACTGATCATCATAACCTGTTATGGTTGATGAATCATTAACAGACTGGACGGCTGGCGCGGTGGCAAGCGTTTTTGTCTTGTTTCGATTTTACAATGGTCCATCTACCGGGAAAGCGAAATGTGGTCGCTGATAGCCTCTCTAGGCTAGAGTTTAATTCAGAAGTATCGGCGTTGGTGTCCACGGTGGAGATGGAAGACTTGTCCACTGACAAGGTGTATGAGGTCAGCCACATTGAGGCGATGGAGATGGCGAGTGGAGTCCGATATGACCGCACAGGTCTACGGTACAGTCCACAAGGCTCGGATCACGGGATATGTTGTGACCCAGGAGGACGCTGAGTGGTCCTATGAGGTATATGAGAATGCGAAGGCGAACATAAGAGAGGAAGAGGAGACGCAGGAAGTTTATGCGGAGCCTCCTCAAGAGCGGAGAAGTGACCTAGACGATGACCCGGAAAGAATCGGGATACGGCTAGAAGATCGCCTACCGCATGGAGGCAACAACAGGCTCAAGATCCGGAGTTTAAGGAACTCATACAGTTATATCAGAACCCGGATGAGCTGAAGATGACGAAAGCGATCAAAGATCAGATGAAGGAGATGGGAAGAGATGGTCTACTGTGGTACAAGGGCCTTCACGGTCGCTATGCGTCACAGCCGGACAAATGGACCCTTTGGGTACCGGAGAGTCTGCGACGATTTATATTTGTCGCAGCCCACAATTGCCCACTTTTGGCGCATCCGGGTCGATAACGAACTCACATGTTCGTAGCGAGGCGATTCTGGTGGAAGAAGATGAAGGAGGAGATAGATCAGGCGGTGGATGCATGCATCCCGTGCAAGATAAACAAAACACCACTGAAGGCAAATTTCGGCCTGATTGGCGAATTTCCTCTTCATGCGGGGATGTTTGAGTTTATACACATTGATCATGTGGGACCTTTCCCAGAATCGAAGGATGGTTACAAATACCTCCTTACGGCTATTGACAGAGCCACCAACTATGTGTGGATCATCCCTGTCAAAGACGTTACCGGCAAGACGACGGCCGAGGCGCTGATCGATAGGATCATCTCACAGATCGGAGTACCAAGAAAGATATGTTCTGATCGAGGCTCGGACTTTAATAACGAGGTCATCGACAAACTATCTAAGTATTACGGGATGAAATGGCAATATGTTACTGCCTATAACCCGCGAGCAAATGGGAAAATCGAGCGGGTACACAGACCCCTCAAAGCCTCACTAAAGATGTATTGCAAGAAGAAGGAGAATCAAAGAGCATGGGTCGAGGCAGCACCATCATTTGCGTTTGCAATCAACTGTCTACCCTCTACGGCGTTAGCAGGCTCGAAGAGCTCAATCTCGCCATATCAGTTAGTATATGGGCGTGAGCCTGATATCCCGACTTCGCTCCTTCACCCAAAAGACACTTGGGCGGATGCGGATGAGTTGTTTGGGATGAGACTTAGAGTGAAGATGGAGGCGGAACAAATAGTCAGGGCGCATAGAGAGGCGGAGCGCCGAAAGACTGATGCTGAAGGGGTGCAACAAGCGCACTTGGATCAGATCAAGTTTCAGGTTGGGGATATTGTACTGTTGTACCATCCTCAGGTCCCGAAAGGAGTCAGCTCTAAGCTGTTCACTCACTGGAAAGGACCTTATCAGATTATGGAACAGACGGGACCTCTGAACTACAAGATCAGGGGTAGAGGGAAGGTGCAAATTGTGAATGTAAGAAGGCTGATTAAGTATGATCCCTTCTTATTGGGAGATGAATCCGTTGAGGAGGCGTTAAAACGGATGAAGGACGATTTCAAAGAGGTGCCGCCCATCCACAAGGAGGCTGGCATAGACCAAGACGATGCTTATCGGGCACCGATAGCTGAGAAGGAGGAGAGTGAGGTGGACAGTAAGGAGAAGACTGACCGCATAAGCGCGGTGGGGACTCAGTCCAAGTCTCCGCGAGAGCATAGCGGAAAGAAGGAGAAGATCACAGAGGCGCAGCTAAGGAGAGCGCGGAATGATCTTATCAACGACCAACCGAGGAAGGCGATGAGGTCGATGGGATCAAAGGACGTCCACCAGGAGGAGGGGACGGACACTGACCCAAACGCGGGCAACGTTGAGATTGTCCATGAGCGATGGAAGGAAGGCGATGCGATAGCAACCATCGCATGGGTGAAAGATGCTTTCTATCTGATGAGACCAGCGGAACAACATGTCGCTGATGACACTCTCTCTCAGACTTATACTTGATGCGGGTCGTGGCGGTCCCACGACAGATGCGTGTCACACGGACACTCAAAATATCATCAGCCGCAAAAATAGTACAACCGATACTCCAGTTTTGGAGAAGTATGGACCCGGTTGAGGATCCAAAGGCAAGACATTATCTGCCAGTATATAAAGACGCAAAAAGTCTCGAGACATGGGATGATACAATTACTCCCAGAGACAAGGATTACACTGCGTGGACCATTCAGACACTGCCAAGAGGAGTGCTTGATGTCCCTTTTGAATTATCGTTGGGCGGAATCCCTAATAAGATCTGGGACATTCTCGAACAGTCAAAGTTCGATCTGACTTTTGTTGGTGGTCCTCCACCAGGCAAAGAAATCCGCGCCAGACGACGAAGGCAGTGACAAAGAAATTATTTTTCTTTATGCGTCTCAAACAAACTGGTTGATTGCCCACGGCGTATCATGATTTGATCATGCATCATCAGTTATCAATATGAATATTAAAAAGACTCAGTGATATAACTTGGCATTCGATCGCAACATACGAGTGCGAAAGGTCGATCGACGATGATACTACACCGTATACGGGGATCGCTAGTGTATTGAGCGATGGTGTTCCCGGGTATGACCCTTTCCAAGTCCTGGGATGATGTTCTCGAAAATGAAATGTTCTCTGAAACTTTCATTAAATTATTTTCTACGATAGATTATATACTGTCGTACCTGAGCACGGTCAATCTCTACTTGTGTCGGTATATCGCAGGTTCGGGTACATACACCTCAACTTCGGATATAGCTATTAGGACTGGCCCCCTAATACTATATCATAGGATATCCGACTGGTAACAAGGGTATGTCATTAAAAAAGACAATATACTTACGATCTCCCTGTGAATAATAATAATAATAATAATAATAATAATAATAATAATAATAATAATAATAATAATAATAATAATAATAATAGACTTATCAGTCAATTGGCCTTTGATCCTGTCGGACATGTGCCTCCATTGGTAGCACGGGACCGTTCGGTGACGCGGCTCCGCTCCAAAGACTCGACTGGCAGTGCAATGTGCAAATGAGCGTGCTGTGCATGTGCAAGTGGGTGCAAGGAGTGAGAGGAGTTATCTGCCGAGAAGAAGTCCGCGACGCTGCGCTGACCTCCACCTACAACAGATCTAGCCAGACATTCTACCTGACTAGGCCTTCCCCTCCTTCTACCCACCTCCTGAACGACCGTGAGGTCGATCACCTCCTCCTCCTCCTCCGCCCCCTCTGCCTCCCTGGTCTGCGCCTCCAACTCCTCCCACTCCTTCCAGATGGTGGCAACAAACCTTCCTAACTCCTCCTCCACCTCTTCTGGGACAGGGATAAACAAAACGCCGAGCATCGCCGCCATCTTGTCATCCTCCCCCTTCAGCCATTCCTCTTTGAAGAGCCTCATCTCCTCCTCTGCCTCCCGCAGTTCCCTGTGATAAAGCCCTCCTCGATTCAGCACGAGGGGCTGCCGGGCTTGCGCCTCATCGATAAACTTAAACAGTGCCTCACGAGAGCTCGCAAACGTTGGGCAATGCAGCAGGAAGTGACGTAACGACTCGTTAACCTCAGTGCCACACAAGGCGAAACAGCTTGAGCAGTCCGGCGAGCATGAGCCAAATTTGGATCGGTAGAGGCGAAGGCGATTGTTGCAGCTCAACAATCGCCTTCTGATAAGGTTGTGACTTCCCCCCTCCAGCGCCCGCCAACGTGGGAAAGCAGAGCGGGAAGACATCTGGCTAAGCAGCACCCTAAGCCCATCAGAGGGCTTAGCCTGCCGCTCCCAGCCAGCTACTTCCTGCCGGACAGACCATTGCTTTACCACCTCGTTCCAGTTCGCCAGAGCGGCCCGCCAGTCCTTATCATCTACCGTGCCATCTTCGTTCACGACCCGCTTGAGCGCATCCAAGCCCTCCCGCAGCCTGTGATCTGCTAAGATCAAATTTTCCGTATCTTCCTTCCATTTGCACCGACCCGTGTTGTAAAGCCTGCGTGTTAGCGCTGTGTTGCCCAGTAACTCGATGCGCCCTAGGAACCGAAGCCGGGCCGCCTTGGCAAGGATGCTAAAACTCGGCGTGCGGCCTAAACCCCTGGTGATGCAGCCGCTTGTGCGCGTACCAACACCCAAGATGACCCGCAGGGGCGCTACCAACGCGCCCTCCAGCTTACTCAGCTTGTTGGCGCCCGGCAGATCCCAAAAAGCCGATGCGTAAAGCAACTTTGCGCCAACCATTTGCTGCCAATTCATCAGCCGAAGACGCGCTGGAACTTCATGGGCAATCCAGAGGGGGTAGTAGGCAGCCGTTCCCGCTACAGTGATTTCCGCCGCCCGCTTCGCTTGCGGTTTATCGGAGAGGGTGTCCGTGAGCAGAACTCCCAGGTATTTGTAGTGGTCGGTGACGTTGAGAACCTTGCCCCGGAACCTCACGCATGGGGGCGACTTTTTTGACTTGGCGTGCCCGTATATCGGCATGACTTCCGTCTTGCCCGGTTTCAGGTTGATTTCAAGCCGATAGTCCTCCACGAATGTCGCCACGACATTTACAATCTGTTGAAGCTCCGTGACACTATGCGCAATTACCGCAACGTCGTCGGCGTAAAGCAGGGTCCGTATGTCTTCGATGCGGTTGAGGTCCTCGATCTCCAACTCTTTCGCGATTCGGACCGTTAGCTCATCTATGAAGACGTTGAACAGCGACGGTGACAACGGCGAACCTTGCTGAACTCCCATCTCTTCCAGCACTTCACCAGTGAGTTCGCCATCGACTAGCACTCGCGATGACGTTCTTCGGTAAAAACGCCGCAGAATGCGATAGAACTTGCCCTGTACCCCCATCTGGGTTAGCCTCTGAAACAACCCGGCCCGCCAAACCGTAGGGAATGCCTTTCTCAGATCCACGAACAAAACGAAAGAACGGAGGCCAGCTTGTTGTCTAAGGCGCAGACGCTCCTTAAGGACAAAAATCTGGTCCCCCGTACTACGTTTTGGCCGGAACCCACCCTGCTCTGGGCGAAGCCTGCCCGGCTGATCGATGAAAGCCGTAAGCCTCGCCGCCATAAGGGACAGATACATCTTACCCAGACAGCTCAGAATCGCGATGTCTCTCCAATTTTCCGGATCGGTTGGGTCGCTTCCTTTTGGGATGTTGACGATAATCGCTTTGCCCCAGTCGCTGGGGGTGTATTCGCACGATTTCAACCAGTTGAAGAAGCGCACCAGAAAGCTCACAATCCGCGTGCCTCCGTACTTGAGCATCTCGTTCTTGATCTTATCCGGTGAGCACGCTTTGTGATTCTGGAGATTTTCCTGGCAGAGCTCCACTTCCTTCTCGGTGTAATCATAGTCCAGCGGGCCCGTCTCAGTCCGGATCTCCTCGGCTTGCGCCATGGCCTCGAATTGGTCGCGCAGGTTGTCGTTATACTGGAAGGTTTCGCGGGCCTTCCGCTCGGGCTCAATCCGCGCTGCTTCCTCATCAGAACCGACTTCCTCTACACATGCATCCTCCAAAAACTGGTTTTCTTTGGGGACCACCATACGTCGGCGGTATTCTTCCCATTCTTGTAGTTTTTCCCGGAGTGTGCATGCCAGAGTGCCATCGGGCTTCCGAACAGGAGCAGAAGCGTTCGACCGCCGAACCCCGCCCAAACGCTTTGACAGCTTCCAGTACGTGGCCATGGTAGCGCTCCTGAAGTTGGCAGCGGTGTCATTCTGGACCCGCTTCCACGCTTGCTCCTTCTTCTCCTTGCATAACCTTCTGACCGCCTTCCTCGCTTCTTTATATCTTTGCCAGGCCTCTCGGTTGGCCTCATTCCTTCGCCAGAGGCCGTATGCCTCTCTCCGTCGCGCAATCGCTTCCCTAAGACTCTCATCAAACCATGCATTAGTAAACCCTGGCCTAATCACCCGAACTCCCAAGACCTTCACGGCTGCGCCCGTGAAAGCTCGGACCACTAAGCTAGCAACCCTATTTACCTCCTCCTGAAGCTCATCCGGGTCCTCCACTGCTGATAGATCTGGGAGGCCATCTGGCAACAGCCCCGATATACCAGCTGCAAAGGTCTCGTCGTACTTCAACCTAAGCTTAGACAGCTCACTCTCCTTACCCTCAACTACCCTGCCTATCAAGCGCTCTGCCTTGAATGCTTTGTACCTCTTTACCTGCTTTTTGGGGGGTGGCTGTCCCCCCCAGACCAGTTCCGCCCACACAGCTTTGTGGTCGGTATCAAGGTCTACCTCGTCGACGCCGAAGCTTGCCTCCTCCGCCAGCTCGGAAGAGACGCAGATGTAATCCAGTAGATGCCTTCGTCCACCTACATTTTCCTGCCTAGACCACCAATATTTGTCCCCCCGTGGTTGCGAAAACCCACTGAGATTGCGCAACCCCGTGGCAACAAGCATCGCAGCCAGCAACTCACCATTCTCACTCCTAACCCCTCTACCCCTCTCATCTATCTCGCCAAAGAGGCCCACCACTCCCTCCTCCCGCGCTATTCTGGCGGGCCCCAGCTTAGCATTAGCATCACCAACCGTAACCACATGACCTTTGGTGGCGAAGTAGGAGACGGCCGCCTGCCACGCCTCATAGGCTGCAATAGATTCCTCTCGTTGATTTTCTTGTGGGAAGTAGCCGTTGCCGACGAACACATCCGACGCCGTCGCGCTCCCAGACGACAGCCTCACCCACAATTGCTGTGGGTGTGGAACAGGCGCCTGTACAATGGTAGCGCACAGTGCCAGATAGTTGGCCACCAACGTCAAGACTCCCCCCAAGAGACGCGAGCCCGCACCAGTTGCAGCCGCTTTGCCGAGGACTGCGAAGCCGTCGACTTGGAGCTTCTCCACCTTCTGCGACGATAGGTTGTGCTCCTGGACTCCGACGATCACCAGCCTCGCTCCTTGTAGTGCTCCGGCCATTCCCCAAAGCCTGGGCTATCCGCACCCACTTTGCCTTGCCAATTATGTGAGGCCACCCTCAGTGGGAAGCCTTTCACAAATTGGGAAGAACGAAGCTGATGCCGATGCCTGCGCTTCGGTTGAGCCCGCCTGGAGCCCTCCGCCACCCTCCACGGCCCATCCTGCACCCTCCGCCCCAGCTCCTCCAGCTCCCGCATCCCGCCCCACTCCGCCAAGGGAGATTCACCGCTTGAGGCTTCGCCCTGGGGCTCGTCGACTTCCACGTCGAGCACCCAGTAGCCAAACCCTGCTTGCGAAGCTCCCTCTGCATCTCTACATACTGGGCACCCCCCGTGCAGCCCGCTGCTTCTCTCTTTCCGGAAAGTCCTACCCGTCGCAACGTGAACCTTTCCCGTGAAGAACTTACGCTCCCGCAGCAGCCGCACCATCTTCTCCGCCTCCTCACAAGACGCACATTTAATCCGCAAATGTCGCCCACTACCTCTGCCCGCGAATTCCACCTCGACTTCCCCGAGACCGAGAATTCGGAGCTCTCGCGCCATGACCACTGTCTGAGAGACATGCGATAGCCCCCATACTATGCAACATCTCTTATCCAGCTCATTTCGTACCTTCCTCCGCCACCTCCTCGGTGGCGGTACCGCTTGCCACACGCCGTGACCAGACCTTTCCGGACGTGACTTCTCTTCCGAGGTTGGGGAGGGTGATCGAGATGCAGCAGGATTGCTGGCTCTACGTGATTCAGGTTGCCCGTCAGGTACGCGAGCACTCGACCACCCCACCCCGGCCGAGTAGCCATCACCACCCGCAGGCGCACTCCCACGGGAACGTCTAAACCTGAAGGATTACCGCCTTGACCCATAGGGCCAGCACTAGCGGCCGCGCTCTTCGCATAAGAACCTGACATAAGTGGTATGGGACCCCGGTGCCGCATTGATCGAGTTGTAAACTCGATAAATGAGGACCCAGGTGGGGTTATTTAAAGCTCAACCCTTAAAAAGCATACGTGTACGTATGTATAGGAATACACACAAACACTCACCTGCATCCGTAACCAGGCACGAGGCAGGACCCGCTGTGCATCATCGAGGTAGGTGTCGTGGCAAACCACCCTGCGTCCGATAAACGCTGCAAGTGAGTCATCTACCGAGAGCACAGAGTGACAGGCCCGTGCACGTGTACCCACCACCCATAACCCTCCGCCAGAGCAACCCCATGGCATCCGCAGGATGAGCACGAAGAGTGCTGAGAGAGAGGGTGAGCCAGGAGCCCCGCTCCGGTCCGTCGTTACTTTGGTCATTTAGTCGTTTCAAGGCTTGTGGTAAGGTGTAGGGCCTCTCGCCTTCGTACAAACTCCGACCGACAGTAGTTTGGTTGACCATCCTTCGCGGTGACCCTCTGAACACAACCCCCTCCCCAGTGCCCACCCCTTGTGATTCCAGAGGCCACCCCGAGCCAAGAGCCATGAGTATGATGAGCAACTCACATGAGTTACTCTCGTAATTGGGACCCGTCTCATAAATCAATGGAACGCTTATCGTGCGCCCCTCATAGGCTCAGCCCGCCCATGTGAAAGCTAGGCCTCGCCCAAAGCAAAGCAAAGCAAAGCAACAAAAAAAAAAAAAAAAAAAAAAAAAAAAAAAAAAAAGAAGAGAGAGAGAAGAGAGAGAGAAGAGAGAGAGAGAGAGAGAGAGAGAGAGAGAGAGAGCGAGCGAGAGCGAGGCCGCCGTGGCTCGCCCGCAATCCAGCTGGGTGCACCTCGTCACAACCACTCATCGGCGTGAGCTCATAGCTGTGTGCGACATAGGTACAAGAGCAAGAGGAGAAACAGTGTGCCAGCGTGGATGTGTGGGTGAGGCAGTGCGGTGAGGCAAAGCAGCGATGCCAGTCGAATCCCTGGAGACGGAACTAGCATCAAAACATCGTATAAGTCTACCCCAGGCCTCCATCCACCGAGTGGTGAGCTCGATAAAAGAAGACCCGAGTGGGGTTATTTAAAGCTCAACCCTTAAAAAAAGCATAAACATGTACGCCGCCAGGAACCCAACAACAATAACATAGCAGCCAGGAACCCAACAACAATAACATAGCAGCCAGGAACCCAACAACAATAACATAGCAGCCAGGAACCCAACAAAATAACAGCAGCCAGGAACCAAAAAATAACATAGCTTCCGTAACCAGCCTTCAGGAACCCGCCTCAGTTACCCGCCCCCGTAACCAGGCCAGAGACGTGACGTACTATGCATCATTGAGGTGTCGTGGCAAGCCACCCTGCGTCCGATAGAAGCTACAAAAGAGTCATCTACCGAGAACACTAAGTGACAGGCCCGGTCACATGCACCCAACACGTCCCGACCCTCCGCCAGAGCATCCCCATGGCATCCGCAAAGTGAGCACGAGGGGTTCTGGGAGAGAGGGTGAGTCAGGAGCCCCGCGTCCAGGCAGTCGCTACTGTGGCAGTTGAGTGATTTCAAGGCTTGTGGAAATGTGTGGAGCCTGTCGCCTTCACCCACTCATACCGACAGTAGTTTAGTTAACCAACCTGTCCAGTGACCCACTGAGCCCAACCCCCTCCCTCAGA
>WBZZ01004750.1:37500-54120 GCA_019918135.1 Paulinella micropora | reverse complement strand
GGTAATCGTTTCGAGGTGGTGGAATGACTGGAGGGGGAAGAAGAGAGGAAGGAGAAGACTGTGAAGTTTAACCCTAAAGTCACAGTGCTTTCTAATGCTGTTGTGCAGACTGGGCCAACGCTTCCTCTATGTGAAAACAAAGATGTGGGTACACAGAGACTGCAGCCCCAAGGTAGTCTCATACCCGTTCATACAGCACGGTTACCAATGATAACTGATGCAAATAGGAAGGCGAGACTTGCGATGGAGGCGAGGAGGCCAATGGCAGACGTATCGCCTCGGCCAAGCAAACAACCACGAACAGACTCAATGTCTACGGTCGCGGCGGGTGGCGAGCAAAAAGACAATGTGTGTACTCAAGTACCACAAGACAATGTCGCTCAAATAGTAAACGCACCAGTACCGCAGAATAATAAAAATGTTAATGAGGTGAAGCAGGAGGAGAAGAAGGAGGAGTTGAAAAACTTAGAGACAAGACTCCAAAATTTGGAACGTAAAGTTCTTGTTCTCGCAGCCAATATACACAGGCCCGATGCTCTGTGTTATACGGAACTTTATTGTGAAACATTGAAGACAATATTAAAAGTTGGTGATGATACGATGGCGAATATTAATATTGTCGGCCGGAAGTTTTTTAATCGATACCGGGACTGGGTGGACGGATATATGAAAAGTTCGACTGGCACTCTGAAGGGAGTGGGTAGCCGGACGGTCATCACGGGAATCATCACACTGACCTTTAAATTAAAATCCGCACGAGTATACCGCATGGACCTTTATGTCGTCCCCGGTTACCACGGGTCAATATTACTATCGTATGACCAATTGGCTACGATGGGGGCTGTGATTGATTGCGCCGCACGGCGAGTGATATATGGAGTAAAAAGAGGAGAAAAGAACGATATTGATCCCTTCAACGCAATTGACTCTTATGAGGCTTATGAGCTGAGTCTAGCGACGGATCACAAAAAGATGGCCATCGCACACATGAGGCACTTGAGGTGTACGTTCACCCCCATGTCGTAAGACCGGATGAGCTGTCCTGGACCGACAATTGGGAATCCCAAGTGTGCACTGTCACAGTTCCGACATGCCATTGGGACAAAAAGTCTATTGATGACTTAATCGAGAAGCGAAAGGAGGAGATTATATGTGTCGCACAAAGAAGCCCGTCGTTGGCGAGATTCGCGGAAGGAGTAGGAACAGATGTCCATATTACTAACGGATACTGTTTCCATGCGAAAGTAGGAGAAGAAAAAAGGGAGGAGTTTGTACCAAGGAGAACGGGGCGAATCCCGGATACTCCACCAGAAACTATTAAAAGTTTTATTACTGATTTCTGGGGTGACGAGCCCACGTGGCCGCGTTCACTGTCTGAAGTGAAGAAATGCTTACGGACTTTATTCGAAAATAATAAGCCGTATACTATTATCCTGCCATATAATGAGAAGGCGATATGGGCGCAGGAAATAAGGGACCGGCTTATTGATCATCCTATACCGGTACCCTCTCGCAAGCAACAGCTAGTGGTGGCTTGTCGTATGGGAACTCGTGAGCAGAGCAGTGCATACAAGCGGAAGCTCAGAGACCTCGACAAGTTGAAATTGATACCGCAAGCATTCACATGCTTTGTTGGTTTTTACACCCGTAAAGCTCCTTTGCAATACGCGAGACTCATTGACATGCTGGTGGAGCTCGGTAAAGATGATGAGCCGGACACTGTCACGTATGAAAAGACGGGCCTAGATGATGTCTCGGAAGAGGACTTAGGCTTGGAGGACAGAGAACCCCTCAAGCAACATAAGAAGATGTCTGATGAAGATTTTCAAGAGGCGGCGCGGAAAATATTGGAAGAAGGAGTAGGCACGGAGAAGGAGAAGGAGCTTTTAAAAGCCAAATTAGAGGCGAACAAGGAAATTTTTGACCCTCCACATGCAGGTGGTGTCAAGCCTGAAGATTTCACTGCGGTTATTTACAAAATACCGGGTGCGGAGCCGTCACCGGCACCACGAAGGGCGAATTTGAGTATACATGAGGCGAAAATAGCGGAGGAGCTAGCAAGACAGCTGCTCAATGAGGACTTTATTGAGAGATCAACATCTCCAATAGTCTCACAACCGAGAATAGTGCCGAAGCCAGGAGGAGAATGGCGCCTGACAGTTAACTATGCTCGTGTTAACAAGGTGCTGGAGGAAGAGAGAAATCCTCTCCCGACATTAGAAGAAGGAAGGAGAGTACTGCGGAATGCAAAATTCTATTCGGTCATTGACCTTAAGAATGGCTTCTGGCAGATACCACTGGAGGAAAAGTCCAGATGGCTGACGGCGTTTGTGGTGGGTATGGAAATATATCAATGGAAAGTGCTTCCGATGGGCCTCAAGCAAGCCCCAGGACTTTTCCAGAAGGCGATGCAGAAGATGTTGAGCAGTCAGTACGATGATTTGTCTGACGGTGGCTTTATGAGAAGGCGGGGACAGAAGGCGGGAGAATATGCATTTTGCTATATCGATGACATTATCGTATACTCTAACACAATGGAGGAGCATATCGATCATTTGTCCGATATATTCAGGCGCATCGGAGCTTTTGGCCTGAAGTGCAATCTAAAGAAGTGTCAACTTGCCAAGACGAGTGTGACATACTTAGGGTACGAGATCTCCCATAATCGAGTCTCGATATCCAAAGAGAAGAGGGAGGAGATTATGAATCGACCGATACCGAAGAGCCGCACTGAATCGCACTCATTCCTTGCGATGGCGCAATAATATAGCCAGTTTATACCCGATTGGGGTGCAACACGGGCTAAGTTGGAGAAAATGATAGATTTTGGAGACTTTGAGAAGTGGGGCGAAGAGGCTTTGCAAGCGTTTCATGCGCTCAAAGATCTCATTTACAAAGACCCGAAAGACGGAGGACTGGTGTTAACGATGCCCGACTTTACGAAACAATTCGTAGTCGATACAGACGCATCTAAGTTTGCGATTGGGGCTGTATTACAACAAGAGGATGAGGAGAAGAAATTACGCCCAATCATGTTTATTAGTAGGAAGTTGTGTGCGGCGGAGAGAAACTATTGCACAAGGCAAAGAGAGGCGTTAGCGGTGGTGTGGGCCCTCAAGAGGCTCAGAGAGTATTTGTGGGGAGGACCTCAATTTACTGTCAGAACTGATCATCATAACCTGTTATGGTTGATGAATCATGAACAGACGGGACGGCTGGCGCGGTGGCAAGCGTTCTTGTCTTGTTTCGATTTTACAATGGTCCATCTACCGGGAAAGCGAAATGTGGTCGCTGATAGCCTCTCTAGGCTAGAGTTTAACTCAGAAGTATCGGCGTTGGTGTCCACGGTGGAGATGGAAGACTTGTCCACTGACAAGGTGTATGAGGTCAGCCACATTGAGGCGATGGAGATGGCGAGTGGAGTCCGATATGACCGCACAGGTCTACGGTACAGTCCACAAGGCCCGGATCACGGGATATGTTGTGAGCTACATACCCAGGAGGACGCTGAGTGGTCCTATGAGGTATATGAGAATGCGAAGGCGAACATAAGAGAGGAAGAGGAGACGCAGGAAGTTTATGCGGAGCCTCCTCAAGAGCGGAGAAGTGACCTAGACGATGACCCGGAAAGAATCGGGGTACGGCTAGAAGATGGTACTATCCATATAGCCTCGCCTACCGCATGGAGGCAACAGCAGGCTCAAGATCCGGAGTTTAAGGAACTGATACAGTTATATCAGAACCCGGATGAGCTACGGATGACGAAAGCGATCAAAGATCAGATGAAGGAGATGGGATGGAGAGATGGTCTACTGTGGTACAAGGGCCTTCACGGTAGCTATGCGTCACAGCCGGACAAATGGACCCTTTGGGTACCGGAGAGTCTGAGACGATTTATATTTGTCGCAGCCCACAATTGCCCACTTTTGGCGCATCCGGGTCGACAACGAACTCACATGTTCGTAGCGAGGCGATTCTGGTGGAAGAAGATGAAGGAGGAGATAGATCAGGCGGTGGATGCATGCATCCCGTGCAAGATAAACAAAACACCACTGAAGGCAAATTTCGGCCTGATTGGCGAATTTCCTCTTCATGCGAGGATGTTTGAGTGGGACCTTTCCCAGAATCGAAGGATGGTTACAAATACCTCCTTACGGCTATTGACAGAGCCACCAACTATGTGTGGATCATCCCTGTCAAAGACGTTACCGGCAAGACGACGGCCGAGGCGCTGATCGATAGGATCATCTCACAGATCGGAGTACCAAGAAAGATATGTTCTGATCGAGGCTCGGACTTTAATAACGAGGTCATCGACAAACTATCTAAATTTTACGGGATGAAATGGCAATATGTTACTGCCTATAACCCGCGAGCAAATGGGAAAATCGAGCGGGTACACAGACCCCTCAAAGCCTCGCTAAAGATGTATTGCACGAAGAAGGAGAATCAAAGAGCATGGGTCGAGGCAGCACCATCATTTGCGTTTGCAATGAACTGTCTACCCTCTATGGCGTTAGGAGGCTCGAAGAGCTCAATCTCGCCATATCAGTTAGTATATGGGCGTGAGCCTGATATCCCGACTTCGCTCCTTCACCCAAAAGACACTTGGGCGGATGCGGATGAGTTGTTTGGGATGAGACTTAGAGTGAAGATGGAGGCGGAACAAATAGTCAGGGCGCATAGAGAGGCGGAGCGCCGAAAGACTGATGCTGAAGGGGTGCGACAAGCGCACTTGGATCAGATCAAGTTCCAGGTCGGTGATATTGTACTATTGTGCCATCCTCAGGTCCCGAAGGGAGTCAGCTCTAAGCTGTTCACTCACTGGAAAGGACCTTATCAGATTATGGAACAGACGGGACCTCTGAATTACAAGATCAGGGGTAGAGGGAAGGTGCAAATTGTGAATGTAATAAGGCTGATTAAGTATGATCCCTTCTTACTGGAAGATGAATCCGTTGAGGAGGCGTTAAAACGGATGAAGGATGATTTCAAAGAGGTGCCGCCCATCCACAAGGAGGCTGGCATAGACCAAGACGATGCTTATCGGGCACCGATAGCTGAGAAGGAGGAGAGTGAGGTGGACAGCAAGGAGAAGACTGACCGCATAAGCGCGGTGGGGACTCAGTCCAAGTCTCCGCGAGAGCATAGCGGAAAGAAGGAGAAGATCACAGAGGCGCAGCTAAGGAGAGCGCGAAATGATCTTATCAACGACCAACCGAGGAAGGCGATGAGGTCGATGAGATCAAAGGACGTCCACCAGGAGGAGGAGGGGACGGACGCTGACCCAAACGCGGGCAACGTTGAGATTGTACATGAGCGATGGAAGGAAGGTGATACGATAGCAACCATCGCATGGATGAAAGATGCTTTCTATCTGATGAGACCAGCGGAACAACATGTCGCTGATGACACTCTCTCAGACTTATACTTGATGCGGGTCGTGGCAGTTCCACGACAGATGCGTGTCACACGGACACTCAAAATATCATCAGCCGCAAAAATAGTACAACCGATACTCCAGTTCTGGAGAAGTATGGACCCGGTTGAGGATCCAAAGGCAAGACATTATCTGCCAGTATATAAAGACGCAAAAAGTCTCGAGACATGGGATGATACAATTACTCCCAGAGACAAGGATTACACTGCGTGGACCATTCAGACACTGCCAAGAGGAGTGCTTGATGTCCCTTTTGAATTATCGTTGGGCAGAATCCCTAATAAGATCTGGGACATTCTCGAACAGTCAAAGTTCGATCTGACTTTTGTTGGTGGTCCTCCACCAGGCAAAGAAATCCGCGCCAGACGACGAAGGCAGTGACAAAGAAACTATTTTTCTTTATGCGTCTCAAATAAACTGATTGATTGCTGCCCACGGCGTATCATGATTTGATCATGCATCATCAGTTATCAATATGAATATTAAAAAGACTCAGTGACATAACTTGGCATTCGATCGCAACATACGAGTGCGAAAGGTCAATCGACGATGATACTACACCGTATACGGGGATCGCTAGTGTATTGAGCGATGGTGTTCCCGGGTATGACCCTTTCCAAGTCCTGGGATGATGTTCTCGAAAATGAAATGTTCTCTGAAACTTTCATTAAATTATTTTTTACGATAGATTATATACTGTCGTACCTGAGCACGGTCAATCTCTACTTGTGTCGGTATATCGCAGGGTCGGGTACATACACCTCGACTTCGGATATAGCTATTAGGACTGGCCCCCTAATACTATATCATAGGATATCCGCCTTATACAAGGGTATGTCATTAAAAAAGACAATGTACTTACGATCTCCCTGTGAATAATAATAATAATAATAATGATAATGATAAGAAGAAGAAGGAGATCAAAGGCGGAATCGTACTACAGCACCACGTTGCCTGTATTTTTTTATTAATAGTACGTTTGTTCTTGACATACTGCAGAAACAAAAATTGAGGGGAAGGAGTTCAAAATTTACAAGAAAGGCTAGAGAATCCGCTTTGACGTGCCGTATGAGGATATATTTATCGTCTTTTAGCGTCTATCCGTGGGTCGATGCGCTGTGTGGCATGACTCCATAGCGCATACTATTTGCAGAAAGAAATCAGAAGGTGTATGACGAAAATGCTATTTCCGTCATAAAATCGGGAGGGGGTACTGTAGGCATCACCCCCCGGATAGCCGGTAAAAAGTACCTTTTCCTGGTGACAGGTGCACCAGCTTGTTTTTCAGTATTATTTGTCAGGATTGGACCTGATGCCATTTTATTCCTGGTCTGTTGCCGTTTTCCTTTTTGGCTTCACTGAGCTAATATAACGAGACATCATTCTCGTTATTGAGGACTGTGTTTGGTTGTATTACCGACTTTTTACGAGCTATCGTTGGGGGCATTACAGCCAATTGCATCTTCATTGGCAGTGAATAGTAAAAAATATAATTAGATCCCGAGATACATTCAGAAACTATAAATACTCTAACACTAACTCTAATTCCATCTCTATCACTATCCCTATCATTCATATTCTTCAATTTGTCACATCATCTTACAGGCTGTAGCAGTAATATGAAAACTACATTTGCTTTAGATATTCGCGGTCATGATTATGACAATAAGGCTTCTCTGGCAAGCACTGCGCCATGCAACTCCCCCGAGGTTCGTTCTCGCACAAGGCAAGCCAACCATTCCTGTCCTTAAATGAGTCCAAGGAGTAAGCGAAGCACGATGACAGCTGGTCCATTGACGCTAAGCCTTCCTAGTATTCGTGAGTGTAGCACACGAAAGGAGGGGGGGGGGGGGGGGCATTGTGGTTATCATCAATTCAAAACCATTGCATTTTGCATTTCTATCACCGCTTGGGCACGGTCTGCCTTGGCTTTATCCTCGTCATATTCATCAAGCAACGTTCAAGTCCAGTTTGGGCTGCGTCTTCCTATAAGAGACCAGAACTATATTACTTGATTATCTTCCCTCAGCTTCCTCATTAATCATCCCTGAGCAATTCCTGTTCATCTTCGGGACTCTCCTCATACTCATACTCAACTACCTCAGTTTCATCTTCCTCTCCCTGCGGCTGCTCATCCTCCCCTTTCTCTTGAAGTTCTTCCTCTGCAGGCTTTCCTGGAACCTGATCCTCATCGACGTCGTCCATGCCATCGTCATTGACATCTGCCGTATAGTGCTCCCCCGCAGTGCTGCCTGCAACACACGTGCACGTGTACACAAACGTACACAGTGGGACACCCTAGTAATGCCCGACATCAACTCAAATAAATACCTCGACAATTACCAAAGATGATGAGACATACAATTACTCTGCAATATATATACGAATCGATATCAAAGCGATTGACAGGCCTATTGTCTCTGGTGATTACTAGAGCTACTGATTTGGTAACTACTATAGCATATAGCTACAGAGTTATAATTACTTAAGTAATTGTAATTATAATTACGAGGCCTTTAAATTTCGCCTCTGGTAATTACTACAGCTACTAATTTGGTACTACTACAGAAATTACTTAAGTAATTACCAGGTCTGTGAAATAGAGTAATTATTACCAGGCCTATTGCCTCTGGTAATTACTACAGCTATTAATTTGTTACTACTACAGAAATTACTTAAGTAATTGCCAGGTCTGTGAAATAGAGTAATACCAGGCATATTGCCTCTGGTAATTGCTACAGCTACTAATTTGGTACTAATACAGAAATGACTTAAGTAATTACCAGGTCTGTGAAATAGAGTAATACCAGGCCTATTGCCTCTGGTAATTACTACAGCTACTAATTTGGTACTACTACAGAAATGACTTAAGTAATTACCAGGTCTATGAAATAGAGTAATACCAGGCCTATTGCCTCTGGTAATTACTACAGCTACTAATTTGGTACTACTACAGAAATTACTTAAGTAATTACCAGGTCTGTGAAATAGAGTAATACCAGGCCTATTGCCTCTGGTAATTACTACAGCTACTAATTTGGTATTACTACAGAAATTACTTAAGTAATTACCAGGTCCGTGAAATAGAGTAATACCAGGCCTATTGCCTCTGGTAATTACGAAAGTAAGACGTATACCGCTGGTCTGTGAACCAGACTAAATACCGGGGGAATTGCTTTGGTAATACCACTATGTAATAATTTTTATGAATCAGGGTATTTACCATGGCTGAGCAATGACAGGCCTTGTTTTTCATCAGTATCTTTTCCATCATCGGGCTGCTCATCGATCTGTTCAAACCAGACAATGCAAGTCACAACATAAAACAAGGCAAGATATTGATAAACAAACATGCAATGTTAATATTCCATCAACACAAGATAAGTTACCTCCATTTTTGGCTGCTGATCCTCTGTCGTCTCATTGGCCTTTGTCTCGATGGCGGTCGTCGTGGTCACGGTCGCGGCGGTGGCGCTGGTGGCCGGCGCGGTCGCGGTGGTCGGCGCGATTGCGTTGGTGGCCGGCGCGGTCGCGGTGGTCGGTGCGATTGCGTTGGCGGCCGGCGCGGTCGCGGTGGTCGGTGCAATTGCGTTGGCGGCCGGCGCGGTCGCGGTGGTGTTCGCCTGGTTTTTGTTCTGCTGACGTCTGCGACGCTTGTTTGAGCGCTTCAAATTCGTCGGCTCGAGCATTTTGATTCCAAAACCACAGTTATGCAAATGTCTTGCCTTGGGGTTGTATGGCAGGCGACATGTTGGCACCTCACAACGCTTCCATCCTTTCTTCAATTTCACTAGAAGACCGGCTGGGACAGGAGGTGATTGGCTCTCCTGCTCAGGTGGCAGTGCACGAGCACGAGCACGAGCATTCTTCTGTGGCTGAATACCATGCTGCTTCCTGAAATCAGCAGGAGTATGATTCCAATGTTCAAAACCAACCCAGTTATCTATATCAGTACCTGCATACAGGACAATATTTGAAATCATGAATAGTTTTACTTACAAAAAGGCTGTCCGTGCGGTGGTGCGTGTGTTTTGGAAGAGGGGGGGGGGGGGGGGGTTACTGTCGAAGTGGTTGCCTACGCCATGCAAACGCATGAGTTGCTTGGAATCTTCACTCCACGTCCTCTTCTTGCCTGAACCTTCCTCGTTGAGAACAGCCTGCAGCTGGGGTACGGGTATATACCAGAAAAGCGGCTGCGGATCTCGATATGTTCTACCTGTTAGATATCAGATGTATGTATAGAGAACGATTAAGAGACAGGTATGTGTGTGTGACCCTCAAACTGGACTGTGTCGCCCACGTAGCCGGGACTGTGGACAGTTTTCACGCGTTTCTCAACTGTGTTGCTGTACTGGATAATGGGATACAGTCTCCCATCCAGATTAAGCCGTTCCTGTGGGTTTAGTTTCATATCCGGCCTTGGTCCATTTACTGTCGTTCAAACGCTGCGAAATACACACACGCATATTACTGACAGAATGAGGAAGAAGGAAAAATTGTATGTATGTATCCCCCCCCCCCTTTTTTCTCTCTCTCTCGTTCACACACATGTACACACACACACACAAACGCGCGTTGCAAACTCAGAAAACGCTATGGTGTTGTGATGCACGAGATGTGATCAGTGGACCTCCTGCTGGATAAGATTGTCTTCGTACTGCAGTTGACTTTTCATGCACAACGCAAGAACGCACACACTAGGTTCTGCGTCTCGACCGCTCTTGCCCACCAACTTGATATCATCAGGAAAATTTGCGTAGCCCATGGCCCATTTGTACAAGGTTGCTTCGTCCAGGTCTATGCCCTGAACCCCGTGCTTTATTGCCTACACACAAACATGTTGACAATATTTTATGAGATAGCTGCCTAGCTGGTATGAACATGCATTTATTATTGCAATTACCTCCGTTTTTACGGTGTTGTTCTTTTTTTCAACGTAGGCATTCTTGGCAGCGTAGGGAACCAGCATTCCACGATACTGTAGGTTTGACTTTTCCAACGACAGCCAAGTGAACCAGACGTAGGACCCGGCACGCGCTTGATGCTTTATGTCGAAGCGAGTGAAAGAAAAAGCGTTCTTGTCAACAAATCGGGAGTACCTGATCAGTAATCACATCAACATATACATATATATAGTAGTCGTCGTGCAAAATTTGAAACATATAATGAAATAATAATTACAACAACAATTGAATCAAGAAGGAAAGGAACGTACTGGCAGTCTAGTCCTAGGCATGCAAGTCCTGCATTGACAGCTCCTGCCTTCTCTGTTGCTATTAACACAAGTCCACCAGGAAAGGTATGCGGGTCATTACTATTTCAAACAACCTCTCCCTGTATATATCAAGCACTATCTTGTACAATGTTGCTGACCTCATCGGCCTACCATATGACGAGTACTTGTGAATTGTACACTTTCTGTGTTTCTCAATGTATGCGATGAGCTACTTGTATCTCTCAATGCACAGGCTGTTTCCTTCTGGAGCTCCTTTTTCAACTGCCATAACAAATCAACCTCGTCATGCAGGCGGTCACAATTCGCTAATTCTTTCTTGTATGTTGCAATGGATCATCTGGCAGCGGTCATGAATCAAAAGGTCCAGCCAATATTTGTTCGCGTATAGGTTGACAAGAATTGGCTGTTGTTGTGTACCTGTATCAGTACCCTTGCTGCTGCTTCGTGCCTTGGCCCGTTTCTGGGCCCCAGCAGATTCATCGATGTCGCTAGCCGCGGACTGGTCGATGTCCTCGCTTTCGGCCTCCTGTCGTGCGGCTCGCTTTATCATGCGCGATTGCACTTGCTTTTTCTTTTGCGCCTTACCCGGTGGCTGTGATGGCAGCACCTCGTCAGTGTCATCTAGCAAGTACGTTAAGTAATGCATATAGTTACGTAAATATTACGTTGAAAATTGGAATTACATATATAACTACCTACTAGTATGATGAAGGGAAGAGGGACCGTCTTTGTGCGGGTTCCCCTTGCGCTTCTTCGACATGGGCTCTTCCTTCGGCGACTCTTCCTCCTCTGGGCGGTTGCGCTTCCTCGGCTCTTGCGGGCGCACGGGCTTGCCAGCCTGCATAAGTCGCCCATGCACGTGTTTCGGCTGTTTCTTCAGGAGCGCGGACGACGACGACGACGATCGCGACGACTTTGAAATCTTCGGCTCCTCCTCCTCCTCCTCAGCGCCCCCCTCCTCTTCCTCCTCATCTATCTCCAGCTGAGTACACAGACTCGCTGCCACTTTGTAGACAACGTTTGGCGGAGCCACATCCTTCATCTTCTTCAGCGCGGGCGGGGCCATCCACTTGTACCGGTCCCTGTCCATGAGGTCCTATATTATACATATACATACATACATACATAACACAAACAGAATTCGAAGAAATATGTAGGTATCAAGAACATGGACGGATAGATAGATGTAATGACATGTATACATATTCACGTACCTTGAGATCAAATATATACATGCCCCTCGATGAAAATTTCCGTCGAAGTTTCCCTAACCTCCAATTGATATGCTCCCACACACACTTCACTGTCAACTTGAAACTCCAGGCGAGGATGAAGTTAACAAGTTGGTACTGAGGCCACCTAAATTGACACCCAGCAGTGTCACAACCCGTGCATATGTTTTCTAAATCAAGAGTTTACTCGGGAGTTTTATATTTTTGCGGCTTGGGAGTTTTTCTACCAGTTCAGCATTGTTTCTGGCGCAGCTTCGCCACGCCATGCTGCTCCACGCTGAGAGAATACCAAATTATCACTAAAAATATAAAAATCCCGAGAAAGGAACTTCAGGAATTCTTTGAAGGCTTTCTTGTCCTCCAGAGGCATGTCTTCCACTCTCCGAAAACTTATCGGACCCAATTCAATGCCCCTGCCAGGTGACCTGTGAGATTTTTTTTTTAATTTTTTTTTATTATTTTATTTTATCTTCTTTTTCATATTTTTTATATTATTATTAGCATTGTTATTTTGGTTTTTATGTATGTATGTAAATATATATATATAGGTTATTACACAATGTAGCTATATATTATTACAGTTGCATGGGTAATTACCTAGGTGAATACTACTAGTACTACTACTGCTGCTGCAACTAAAACTACAAAAGAAGAAGATGGGGATGGGGATGGGGGGGGGGGGGGGGGGGGGGGGGAGGGGCGGACCACTTGAGGTTCAAGTCTGGGACCGGCAGCAGGCCCAACTTGTATTGCACTGCCTGTTGTCACAGCATACGTACAACCTTTTGCAAGTATTTAACACTCGAGAGAGAGATTGTGTGCATGTGCGTGGGCACGGGGTGTGTGTAGGGGGGGGGGGGGGGTGACCTCGGTGGTTTGCTTCCGAGGATCTAATCCTATCCAGCCTAGCTTGCCGCTTGGACCCAGAAGCGTGTTGCGTATATCTACCTCGTCGGGATCGTCTCGCTCATAACGAGCGTCTGCATGTGGTGGTGGTTCATTATCGCTCAGGACGAGCGTCTTTTGCGACGAGGAGGATAGATTCTGGAAACAGAGGGAAATAGTAGTAGTAGTAGGAGAGCTGGTGGTGGCAGTAGTAGTTGTATATGTATAACATTGTATATATATAATATTATATATATATATATATATATATATATATATATATCGCGTGGACACACCCTAGTAAAAGTAAGTCGACAGGATAAAGTGCAAGTGGTTCTGCAAGAAAAATCCTATATATTTGAAAATTAATAGGTCCTTCATAAAACAAAAGATTATATGTTATTTTAATAATATTAATATAAAAATTTTAAAAAAATTGAATTTCTAACCGTTACAACTGTTTTTAACGGTTATGTAAGGATTTTGTAGGATTATTGTAATCTATTTGTTCTTTCTTGGTTTTCATTGAAAACAACTACACTTTATATTCATTTACATCAGAATAATATATTTTAATAATATTTTAAAATTTAAAAAATTGAACTTCTGACCGTTGCAACTGTTTTTTAACGGTTATGTAAAGATTTTGTACGATTATTGTAATCTATTTGTTCTTCTCTTGGTTTTCATTGAAAACAACTACACTTTATATTCATTTACATCAGAATAGTATGTTTTATCATAATTTTTCAAAAATACTTTTTAAAAAATTCAAATTTGTAACCGTTACATAACCGTTTCGAACGTTACATCATACATTGTTGATTTTTTGTTGTGTAAATTTCAGTAGTGTAACAAGTCACGTTACGTAAGTAATTTTGATACAGAAACATTTAATAATGTTTTTAAATATTATTAAATTAAATTTAAATTTAATTTCAAGTTCAAATTCAAATTTTATATTTTTGAATCAAAAATGACTTTAATGATTTTATCGAAGTCGACGTCTACGTTCCTGTCTCTGCCTGCCTCTTCGGACACTACGTGGTGGCGGCAGCGGCCGAGGAGCAACTGGTGGTAAGCCAAGCTTAACAGGCCACCAATAATTATTACCACCGGCTAAAGTATTGAGGATTTTTCGGTCCTTTGCTTCAGTGGTAAAGCGATAGTTACTGCTATTTTCGCTACGCAGTTTCTTGATTTTCAAAAGTCCAGGTGTGGTAGTGGCCTCAAAATGATGATACCAACCGAGATCATCAATACCATTCACAGGATGATGGTATTTCTCATCTCGATTGAGCACATCTGCAAAAGAAATGAGGTTCGGAACTTGAAAGTTTGGTTCGGATTAACCAACCCAGATCTCTGGCGGTTGTCCAAATCCAATCTTCATGAAAGGCCATCCAGGCCACCATTTGAGTTATTTTGCCTGCGTGTGAATCGCAGAGCCCCTTTCCATAATTGGAGGGGTAAAAATTCCAAGCAAAATATTGTAACCAAGGATGCTTCACACGAACAAGGCTAGCCTCCGCAAGTGAATATCTTTGCTTGAAATGTTTACGACTCCGTCGGACCATTGAATGATTTTTGTTTTTCCAAGCGGCTTGATGATATCATTAATGATATCATGTTGCCACTGTCGAAAAAAAAAAGAAATCATTTGCTTGCTCCTTTATTTTCATGATGTGGGAGTGTGTGAACATATTTCCTCTTAATACCTCCCCTCCCATCACTCATAAGCAAAACAGCAATGCAATCATTCACATCTTCTGTCTTTCCCCCACCTACGCTCATATTCGAAAAATCAACCACCATCAAAACATAAGAAATGTCAGTTCGGACTAATTCTAAGTCCTCATAAAAACATTTCATGTTTTCCTTGCTTTGAAATGGTGTTCAGTTTTTTCGACTACTCGTTCTAACTTTTTTTCTCCTTTTGCTCTTCCTGTGCGAGCGAGCTCCTACCCTCTTGTTCCTGCAGCTCAATGAGCCTAGCGAGTTTTTGCTCGTACTGTCTGCAATCAGGGCACTTTCCCCACACCTTAGTACAGCGAGATTCCACCCAATATTGGGCATGAAGTCGACTCCACTCTGAGCACAGTGGCGGGCGGACTATTACTTGCAGTTGTGAGTTACGATAGATAAGGAACTGACCGAACTGTTTGTTCCAAAACCAGCGCGCTTGATCTAATTTCCTGTCCTGAGCACGCTGCCTTGGATTTAGATACGGTTCCTGTTAATTGAAAATTTAATAAATTTACCATCAAAAAAATTTATTTGCTAATATTACAGATCTAAATTGTTAAATTGTTGACTGCCAACGGAGAGAGCTACAACTTCACGTTAGTCTTTAAAATGCAAGACTGACATGAAATTGTAGCTTAAAATGGGAGGGCCAACCCTTGGCAGTTTAATTAAGGGGGAGCATTGGACATTAATTAGACCCTTTCTCCTCAGTTATGTCCCTTATTACTTAATTATCCGGTAGTGGTAGTTGTTTCTGTTACTGGTATTATTAGTTGTTAATACAGTCAATTGTAGTACTTATCCTGGTGGCACCAGCTTTTTACCATTACCCTTTTACCCATATCCGTGCGTTACGTGGGTCAATTTCTGGAAGCTACATCTTTGGTGACGTCGGCAGTTGGACTGGCGGGAATTATTCAGTATTGTTAAATTCTTCAAGTCGAGTTAGAAAGTCGCAAGCAGGTAGGAGGGGGACGCCCCGAGTGTCCGGGTTTAAGACGGAAGTGAAGCAAGTGCGGAGGTTTTTGTCCATTGCCATGATGTGCAGTTCCAGCGGGGGATGCACGTCAACCACTGCATTGATCAAGTGATCATACTAACACAATAAACAATTCAGCAACATGGATTGCGGCACGGATAGCATCTATCGCTGCCAACAAACTAACGTAAATTTTTCTCTTCCCCCCCCCCCTCCCTCCGATTTCACAAACTTTATTAGCAAGCTATTGTAACTACATATGCTCCTAAACCAGAAGGAAGTTTAAGAAAAGGTTTATATATTTAGAAAGTTCACATCTTCAACCGGCGTAGTAATGCCCGGGTGACCGCAATTTTTTACATCCTCTTATTGCTGTTGACATTCAAGACAACAAAAAAAATTGATTTTTCTGTTTTGGTTGGAATTTCAGTTTTGGTTGGAATTTTGATTTTGGGTGAAAATTTGAATTTTTCAAATTAACTGCTATATTCGTCCGCAAAATATCGTAAATTTTCGCGAAATGTTACCGTTAAATTTGAAAATTTGAATTTTTGTCACAAAAATGAAAAACTGTCACAAAAATGAAAATCTGACACAAAAATGAAAAACTAATTTTTGTTGTTGTCTTGAATGTCAACAGCAATATATACCTTGTCAAAAAAAAAAGTAACTTTTCTTTTAATATTAACAAATACATATTCAAATACAGTTAACACTAGAAAATAATTCAAATTCAAAAGTAATTTTTGAAGTTTTTCTTTCCGTCCCGGATGATAGATTCAGATGTGCTCTTTACAATAAAAAAAGGCGTGTAGAAAAACTGAGCCGGGACAAAAACTCAATGAGTAGATTTTGCCTCCGTTTTCATACTCACTAATGAACATAGAATTATTAAATACATATGGTCTATCCGTGGGTCACGCCGATGCGCTGTGTGGCATGACTCCATTGACATAAAGTTGCAGAAAGAAATCAGACGCTATATGACGAAAATAGTATTTCCGTCATAAAATCGGGAGGGGGTACTGTAGGCATCGTGACCCCCCGGATAGCCGGCCCGGGTAAAACTCAAGTTTCAAGTACCCTTTTACCAGTATCGTTT
>WBZZ01004750.1:30000-32500 GCA_019918135.1 Paulinella micropora | reverse complement strand
GACTCGACCTACCTATGCACGATGGTATGCGCCGGCCCGGGGGGGGGGGGGGGATGAGGATTGCAATTTTTACATGGGTGTACATATAATATTTCATGTATGATATTTACGGGAACAGAGTGGACAGGACTGACCGCATGTATGTAGCTCCCAGAATCCGCACGTATCTGCAACCACAAATAGAGGTAAAGTTCACATGCATACATACATGTGAGGTAACAATTAAAAACATATCATGCTAGTGCGTATAAACATCGACGACAACAAGAAAAGAAAGCATAGTCGCGACTATGTAGTAGTGGTAGTAGTAGAAGTAGTAGTAGTAGTAGTAGTAGTAGTGGTAGTAGTAGTAGTAGTAGTAGTAGTAGTAGTAGTAGTAGTAGTAGTAGTAGATCATGCTAGTGCGTATAAACATCGACGACAACAAGAAAAGAAAGCATAGTCGTATGTAGTAGTAGTAGTAGTAGTAGTAGTAGTAGTAGTAGTAGCAATAGTAGAAGCAGTAGTAGAAGCAGTAGTAGTAGTAGTAGTAGTAGTAGTAGTAGTAGTAGTAGTAGTAGTAGTAGTAGTACTAGTAGTACTTGTAGTACTTGTAGTAGTAGTAGTAGTAGTAGTAGTAGTAGTAGTAGTAGTAGTAGTAGTAGTAGTAGCAATAGAAGTAGTAGCAGTAGCAGTAGTAGTAGTAGTAGCAGTAGTAGTAGTAGTAGTAGTAGTAGTAGTAGTAGTAGTAGTAGTAGTAATAGTAGTAGTAGCAGCAGAAGCAGCAGCAGAAGCAGCAGCAGCAGAAGCAGAAGCAGCAGCAGCAGCAGTAGTAGTAGTAGTAGTAGTAGTAGTAGTGATAGTAGTAGTAGTAGTAGTAGTAGTAGTAGTAGTAGTAGTAGTAGTAGTAGTAGTAGCAGCAGCAGCAGCAGCAGCAGCAGTAGTAGTAGTAGTAGAAGTAGTAGTAGTAGTAGTAGTAGTAGTAGTAGCATAGTAGTAGAAGTAGTAGTAGTAGTTGTAGTAGTAGAAGTAGTTGTAGTAGTTGTATAGTTGTAGTGTAGCAGTAGTAGTTGTAGTAGTAGTAGTAGTAGTAGTAGTAGTAGTAGTAGTAGTAGTAGCAGCAGCAGTAGTAGTAGTAGAAGTAGTAGTAGTGGTAGTAGTAGTAGTAGTAGTAGTAGTAGTAGTAGTAGTAGTAGTAGTAGTAGTAGTAGTAGTAGAAGTAGAAGTAGTAGGAGTAGTAGGAGAAGTAGAAAAGTAGTAAAAGTAGTAGTAGTAGTAGTAGTAGTAGTAGTAGCAGCAGCAGCAGTAGTAGTAAGTAGTAGTAGTAGTAGTAGTAGTAGTAGTAGTAGTAGTAGTAGTGGTAGCAGTAGCAGTAGCAGTAGCAGCAGCAGCAGTAGTAGTAGTAGTAGTAGTAGTAGTAGTAGTAGTAGTAGTAGTAGTAGTAGTAGTAGAAGTAGAAGTATAGTAGTAGTAGTAGTAGCAGTGGTAGTGGTAGCTGTAGTGGTAGCTAGTAGTAGTAGTAGTAGTAGTAGTAGTAGTAGTAGTAGTAGTAGTAGTAGTAGTAGTAGTAGTAGTAGTAGTAGTAGTAGTAGTAGTAGTAGTAGTCTAGTAGTAGTAGTAGTAGTAGTAGTAGTAGTAGTAGTAGTAGTAGTAGTAGTAGTAGTAGTAGTAGTAGTAGTAGTAGTAGTAGTAGTAGTAGTAGTAGTAGTAGTAGTAGTAGTAGTAGTAGTAGTAGTAGTAGTAGTAGTAGTAGTAGTAGTAGTAGTAGTAGTAGTAGTAGTAGTAGTGTAGTAGTAGTAGTAGTAGTCGTAGTAGGTAGGCTGTAGGTGGATTATTGTTTGTTGACTTGTAGTCATCGTTGAGGATGAACTCCACCACAATGTCTTTATCGGGCTGAATCTGCAGCATCTTGAGCAGAAGGCACATGAACTTGGTGGGCTTCCGCTGTCCACCATATGTACCTCCCACACAGACCTAGCAGGGCGGAAACATAAAATGCATAGTCAATAGAAAAGGAATACCAAGTCAACAGCCTTGTCCACCAATGATTCAGCAGTCAAACCGAAGCAATGCTCCTTCCAGTAGGAATGATCGTAGATTTTACTAGCTAGAATCTTCTCGATCAAATGCTGAGGGTCAGTGCCGTGTACATGCCCAGCACCGACATCTGAACAAAGCATGGAGTGTAGAAGATACGATCTTGGAAGTACTCTTAGATACTAAATGAAAAGTAATAAAGGGAAACAAATGCAACACTTGTGTACCTGTCTTGTTCGCCATTTCTGGCTATGTGCTCAAAAGAGGTCGCTACGAACCAGACCGAATGATCAATAGTACTATCAATCTAGACTGCTTAGACTACTGATGAAACACAACCAGGCAGAAGACAACTTCTGCGAAGAAGAGGACTCTTTCGTCTGAAACACAACCAGACAAAGGAAACTTACGCGAAGAATAGATCTTTCTTCTTGTATCTGTATCAGTGCCACTTCCTTCATCAGCTGGCCGTATCAGTGCCACT
>WBZZ01004750.1:0-25000 GCA_019918135.1 Paulinella micropora | reverse complement strand
AATACAACCGGTTTATACGTTAGTTAATATTATCGTTAGAAAAAGTAGTTGAATATGGAAAAAGGGGATATTTACTTGTGAGTGTGGCATTGGTGGCACCAATGCCAATATGACCTGTGTGGACACCTGAATTTTATGACTCAAGTTAGCGACCTGCTTAAACCGTTTCGTTTGTTTGGCGGGCTTTTGTATGTATTGCTTGATAAACCTATAAAAAGACGTGTGGACTCGGAGCTGGTTAGATAGTCAACCAGGGACGCCTGGGCGACGTTAAACCGGCTTCAAATACCTTCTATTTTGTTCAACTGCTTAAGGATTATGAGCCTTGTACGTGTTGAAGCACAACAAAATCACCTGGAGTGATCAAGAGGAAAGGCATCCACGGTCTGTGTCACACCCAAGAGTGACACAGCAGAAGGGAAGTCCTTCCAACAGTGCTTCAGTACCACTGCGTGAAACGTTGTGGTTGGACAGGGGGTAGAGCTCTGCAGAGGCTGGGCTACCGACAGGAACAAAGAGTGAGCCTTCGGGTCAGAAGGACATCTACAGGAACGGTTTAGGAGTTTGGACCACAAAACCCCATTAACAGGCAAACCCAGAAACCAGTTCAGAGTTGCTTGTGGCGCGCAGGAGTGTTGGTGGGTGCAGGACAGCTACCTGCTCTGGACAACCAACAGGAAAAGGCCAACAGCTGATTGCTGCAAGGAGGACCCTAGCAACGTACCCTTAGGAGGGGATTTGCAGAGGGAGTGTAGGCCAGTCAGGAACACAAGACAGGCAGAAAACAACAACCTTTCTGGAGTAGAAAAGTGACTTCAGATGTCTGAAAAAACGAAAAACGGAAATGAGTCTAACAACATACCTTACTATAGCGGTAGGGAAGACTGTGAAGACTTTCAACGTGCTCTAATGCTAGAGGCAGTTAGGACATTAAAGGTGGTTTTGAGAACCTCCAGGGGCATAGGCTGGAGGTGCATCGTGCCAACCTTCGCAGGCTGCACATGGCAGGCAAAAACGTACCCGACTACATGAGTCGGTGGGAGAAGCATGCAAAGAAGAAAGCAGCGATAGCAGCAGTAGCAGCAGTTAGCAGCAGCTATGTAAATGGAGTGCTGGACAGTGCTTTGGGACAGCAAGGAAGTGCCATCAATGAAGAAGAGGAGACTGGTATGCCAGTTTTGGATGATACAGAGGAGGAGTCGAGTGGCAGTATTGACACGGGGGACTCTGCAGAAGAAGAAGAACAAGAAAGAGAGGAAGAGAGCTCAAGCACAGCTACAAAGCGTGAGTCTGCCTCAAGAAAGTATGAGGAGGAAAGAAGAGCAAGAACAAAGACATCTTCCTCTCAGGCATCGTCAGTCACAGAGGAATCTGGCAGTACAGGAATAAGTAGAAGTGATGAGTCAAAAGGACCGACAGCAGGACCCTCTACAGCTACCGCAACGGACAAGAAGTCAGAGGCTACAAAGCGCAAGGAGAAGCGAAAGGAGCGACGACTTGGGTAAGCTATGACGACAGCTTGTTAGTGGCAGTAAGAGAGAAGAGGGTGGAGTTGTGCACGCTAATCTACGTGCACCTCAAAGGAGAGGCAAAGAGACTTGTCACTGACCTAGTTAAAGACGGAATGCAGGATTTTGGGGCCGCAACCTGATGCCATGTGGAAGAGGCTCAAAGACCGGTATGGGAAGGGCAATCTCAGTGATCTGCTTGAGAAGCAGAGAAAGATGGCTAGATGGGAGTGTAACTCCTCTACGCAGTATGAAGGGCAGATTGCTGAGTTCGAGTCAGTGAGGGAGCAATTGTCCAAGAAGGGGCATCATCCCTCTGACTTGAGCTTTGAGCAAATTATTCGCGATGCGATAATGGGTCCGGAAATGAGGGACAAGGAGGTGCAGACAGACTGGAAGCAGTGGCTACTGGCAGCCGACTTTGAAAAAGAAAAGCAAGCATGGGATGTGTATCAATGGTGGCAAGAGCTGAAGCGAAAGGCCAAGGACATCGATCTGCAAAAGGAAAGAGAAAGGAAGGCCAACAAGAAGGCAAAGGCTAATGCTGCAAAGGTAGAAAAGAAGAAACCCTTTTCCACCCCATGCCTGTACTTCAAGAAGGGGAGGTGTAAAAAGGGAGGAGAGTGTCAATACCTGCACCTCAACGATAAGCTGAAAGGGATCTGCTTCCTGTTCAGTAAGGAAGGGGATTGCAAGTACGGGAGTAAGTGTAAGTTCGCTCATTCGGGAAATGAAAGGAAAAGTGGAATGAGCACGAGAAGAGAGGAGGATCAAGGGGGCAGTAACGCAACCAAAAGAATAAGAAAGAGAAGAGTAAAAAGGAGAAGAAATGCTTCAATTGCAAAGGCAAGGGGCATTATGCCTCAAACTGCAAGAAGCCCTGCCTCAGATGTGGAGGTGAGCATCCCTTGACCAAGTGTACGCATGGCCCAGATGGGAGTGGAGAGCAGCCAGGAGCAAAGGCGAAGGCCGACATGGTCAAGAAGAAGTCTCTGGGAGCGGACACAAGTGGGAGCTGGACGATGAAGAAGATGGAGAGCTCAACCGCGCCTACAGCCTACTCCGGCAAAGGAAAGCAGCACGGGCATATATGGTAAAAGGGGGTGGAAGCAAGAAAAGGAGTAGGGGTGAGTAGAGCCAACACTCCGCAAGGGGTGTAAGTGCAGATCCTCAGACTGAAAGCCATGAGCTAGTCCATCTACCCAGCCAACTAGGGGAAGCGAGGGGAGTGTTCCCGGAAGTGAGTAACTACGAAGAGTTTGCCAACTATGTGAACACTTTGACTGATCCGGAGGAAAGTGGCACAACGTCGGCGTCGGGTGTGAAGGAGCGAGTGAGTGTGGCAGTAGGTGCTAATCGTTCCGGAACGCCGGAGGTTGTTGAGGCTCTACTGCACGCTGGCTACGACTACGTGCCAGTGAAGGCAAGCGATGGTATGGCTGACGGGGAGGCGAAGGCGATCCCAGGGTCTCTGCCGGGCCAGACTCCAAGCGAGCCTAAAGAGCAAAAGAAGTTGCGGACAAGAAGAAGGAGGTTAGAAGATTGGGAGCCGTGGCAAGAGCCTCTCTCTCAGGACAGCGAGGCGTCGGACGACTCAAGTTCGGAGGATGGAGAGGAAGCTCCAATTGCGGTGCGACAATATCGGGACGGTGGTGGTGTAACGCATGAGTTCCGGCACTATGGAGAGGGACGTGGAAGGCTGGTAACCTTCGGAGCGTCAATGGGCCGACGGAGTGGATACCTCCGTCCTGGTACCGCTACATACCAACAGGACCGGGTCTAGTGGACCAGTACATGGAGTGGCAACTCAACTGGAAGGAGTTTAGAAGGCTCCGGGATGGAACCGGCCTGCCTAGAGCGATGATGGTGAAGGGAACCGGGGGTAAGTCCGGCACCGGGGAGAGCAAGACAATGACTACTCCGCAAACACCCGATTCCATTTATTCACTACCCGAACCTTTGAAGTATGGTCCCGAGACCTACGATGTACCCCCTGAACACCTGCGGCATGCGGATGACGAGCTGTGGGGGTGGTAGAAGCGCGCCTGGAAGGAAGGTGCTACGGTTCAACGTTTGGACGGGACCGGTGCATGAGAACCCGGAAGGAGGCAGTGGAGTCGGAGTACCAGCAAGTGAGAGCCGACGCTGCCGGGCTACTAACCGTTGATATGATGTTCTGCACCAACCATCAAGACAAGAGGGAGCGCTACTACGTGGATGAGAGCATACGAGCTCAGGCGTGCGAGTGGTCGTTTGGTGGTGGAGATGGAAGAGCGCGGTTTGGGACATCTGATTGGGAGCCGACAAGATGGTGGAGCATCTTACCCGGCAGGAAGCTCAGAGACGCGGGGTGAATTGGGACAGGTCGTTAGTGCCCATAATATTCACTATCATGCGAGAAGAGGGCACAGGGTTGCTCTACAACTGGAGCATCAACAGGGATAAAGTGAAGTGGGAAGAACCGGGAGTGCCCCGGAACCGGAAGGTATATCGAGAACGAGTGCCGTATCGCACCGTGAAAGCGGCGGTGACGCAGTACCGGGCGATGAAGGACCTGGCGCATGCTGGAAGGTACGACTCGGACTTGAAGCGCGTAGGGCTGGTACGGGATCAAGGGCCCGTGACACCAATTGTCGCGAAAGGCAGGACGGCACCGTCACCAGTGACGGAGGAAGCAATGCCTCTACTAACTCCAAAGGCGGAGATCAAGACTACCGCGACCGCAACAGCACCGACGGAGAGCCAAGTGGACCGACCAGGACCAGCAACCCCGGGTCCAGGAAAGGCCAAGTCCGATATGCTGGCTACTCCTGAGGAGGTGATTGATCCAATGGTGTACCTGGAGAATGGAAGTACTCCGTGGCGGAAACACATGGCGGAGCTCTATGAGAGCGTTCCGGAGGATTCCACGGAAGGGGATGAAGAGTCGGAGGACTCCAAGGATCCGGGAAGAGGGGATGACACGGTGTCCCTGGTGACGCGAGTTCGAGCGGCGGCGCCGTACAACACCCTTAAGGCTGAGAGGTTTAAGGCGGAGATGGCAAGGGCACTGGCCCACATCAAGGGGCGGTTGATGCCCACTAAACCAAAGCACGCGGACGATGCGAGCGATGAGAAGTCGCGCACCCATGTGTTGCGGCACCTACGAAAGTTGGCGAGGATTATGGCTGAGCTACACAACGAGGACGTCCGAGCCGTGGGCATGGATCAGATGGAAGAGGTGCAGCAACTGATCACCAAAGTGGCCGAGAAGCGGCTGTGGAGGCGAGAGGAGCGCCAAGAAGGGGTACGCACCCCTGAAGCGGTGGCAGGTCAGCCCACCCCGAGGGCAGCGGCAAGCCCCGGGAGGAAACGAAGCCCGGGCGTGACTCGGTAAGCGAGAAGGAAAGAATACGGCGCCTAGAGGTGATCATGGAACAGCAAAATGAGGTGAACCTGAATCGGGTGGCGTGGCCGCCCCAGTGGGGGGACGATCGGAGAGACCTACAGGACTTCGAGGAACGATGGCAAGAGTACGTGGGATTGATGTACCGATGGTCTACCGGTTGGCCTTTTCCTTACAATAAGCCAAGGTTCCCCGCACACTGGAACCCTAAATCCTGGAGAATAGCCGGGAGGTTGGGAGAAGCGTCCCAAGCCTTATTGGTTACGGACGCTAGGGGGAGGCGACATGCCCGAGCACGTGGTAGTCTACGCAAGTGGGGTCCAAGGGGAGCCCGAGCAGGTTGAGGAAGAGGAAATGGAGGTGATCAGGATGATGCTAAACCGCGCGCTAATGGGAAGGGACAGACGGAAGGCGACAAGACCACGCAAGGTCCCGGACCCGATGTTGGACTGGGGGGCAGTGTCGGACATTGCGCCACCCAGCTACAAGGAGTTCATGAGCGGTGTCAAGCGGGAGGTAAATGAGTTTAGCGCGGGCAGAACCACCAGGATGGAGGCGCAAGGGGACTACAAACTACCCACCCTACGGGGAGATGGGCGGGACGGGAGTCTACCTCTGAAGGAAGTTTGGGTAGGGGAACATCTAACCTAACTACTAGTGTCCGGACCAAAGATGATGCTAGACGGGTATACTCTGGTACTGCGAAAAGATTCGCCCAACGTGACTAGGGCGGTGGTCCCGGATGTAAAGGAGGAAGAAAAAGACTCCCTCCTATACTTCGACCTGGAGGACTCAGTGATCCGTCGCCGGCGGAGCACAGAAGCCGCCTCATCGATCGAACGCGCATGGAACCCAGATGAAGGAGAAGGGCAAGGGTTGGTCGGTGGATACCTCAGCCCTACTAGCAAGACCGTTGCTCAATGGGGAACGTTGCTTGATGGCGATGGTGGAGGATACAGTGGGGTACACCAACTTGGAGTTGCTCCTGAACGCGGAGATGCAACGACAGTCGCTGGTGGCGAGCAAGGTGTTCCGGATGAGCCGAACCCAAACGGGTAACCGCGTGAAGAAAATACGCGGAGACGGCGCGTACCAACGATCGCAAGTGTTTAATGACATGATAGAGAGTGTGGGAGTTCGACCGAGGTATGCGGTGAGGAACGACCCTAACAAGCAGGCATTGGTGGAAGTCTCGCAGAAGCACATCTGGGCCGGCGCAAGGAAACTAATGAAGCGAGCGCAACTACCTTACGTGTACTTGGGATATGCGCTCTTGCATGTGGGTTTGCTACACAACCTAACGCCGCCACCGGGAGGCAAGGGGCCGAGGCTGTTCACCATGTTCCCGTACGAAAAAGGCGTGGAGTGGCTATCGCTTTTGCATACCTTCGGGTGTCTCTGTCATGCGGTACTTGACAAAAAGTACCATGCGTAAGGAGGAAGATCGCTCTTTGCCGGCAGCGTGGATGGGGCTGGACCTGGAGACCTCGGCGCACGTAGTGCTAGTCCAGGGGGAGATCAAGCGCTGGCGGGATGTAATCAACTTCGACGAAGATCAACCCGCATGGCCCATCCTGTTACAAGTATGGAAGGCCGCCGGACTGAAGGTGGACGACGTCGCAGATCGGTGATGACTCTGAGGAACTCTTCGTTAAGCCGGGAGGGGCGGACGACAACGAGCGCGTAGTCGTGGTCAAGGAAGAAAAGGAAGAAGAAGGAACGCTGCGACAGCCGGAGACGGACGAGTCAACGGACGAACAGCGAGAGGTGACTCGCGGCATGAGTGTCGAAGTGCCGGCAAAGGAGTGGGGCTGGCATTGGGCCAAGAAGACCTATGGCCCAGAGTGGAAGAGCAAAACCCGAAAAGGTGCTGTGGAAGGGGAGTGTGATCCCATTCGCAAGGGCAAGAAGCTGCAGCCGGCTCATTTCGTACGTTTTGAAGGCGAAGAAACTGAGAACGAAGTTGAAAGAATGCTAGACACGGAGATTCTCAAGTGGGCAGTACGGGAAAGGGCGCTGGCGGCTACGTTTACGCGTCCGGTTGCAGAGAAGGAGGCCACCGCTTCCGGAAAGTTCGAGGACGCACGGACTCAGGAAATCGCTACCCTGTGGGCTCAAGGATGCTTCCGGAGGCGCAAAAGAGAGTCAGTACCGGTGCGGGACTTGTGCCGGGGGAGATACGCAGACGCGACCAAGGAATCGGGGGGCAAAGTGCTGAAGTACAAAAGTAGGCTGGTGGCAAAGGGATACTCTATGGTTCAAGGAGAACACAACGGGCAGCGCACGTTCCCAACCCCCTGCACTATGACCATACTTGGATTCTTCCTGGTAGTGACGTTCTACGACCTCGTGCTGCCATGGGAAAATTCGATGTAGGGACGGCCTACATAGAAGCAGAGGTGGAGGAAGAAGGGATGAGACCTACCTACCTGGTACCCCCGTTTGGCTTCGAAGAAGAGGGGTATGTATGGGAAATGGTAAGGGCGCTCTATGGGAGACCGGACGCCGGGAGAAAGTGGTGAATGCAAGTGCTGGTACCGTTCATATGGTGTTGCAAGGGTATGAGCAGCACAAAGCGTTTCCGTGCTTCTTCTTCCGCTGGCGTTCGGGGCAAAAGAAGCCTGACATCGGGTTTGTACATGTGGACGACATCATGATGGGCTTCAGTAGCGAAGAAGCAAAGGAGGAGCTTCGGGCGGCCGGCGAAAGTCGCTTCAAGGTGTTCAAGAGCGAGCTGCCAACTGGCGTGGTCGGTATCGACATCGAAGATGGCAGGCACCCGAAGTTGGGGCGAACCATCAAGTTGTTCCAGGAAACATTTATCAAGGAAGCCAGTGAGCGTTTGAAGACCAAGGACTTAGCGTCGGTGGATTCGCCATGGCTGATGCCTGGGTGTCGAGAGGGAGTCCCAAGTGTCTTGGAGGAGTTTTCGCCTTACCACATCTGCGGGATACTGATCTGGGTACGAGTGACTCGTCATGACACACTTGGGCCGGTGGCAGAGATGGCTCGATATACCTCAAAACCGCAGGAGTTCCACTTTCAAGAGGCGGAACAGGTGATGCGTTACCTTCAGGGTACTGCAAAACGGGGAGTCAGGTTCTACCAGAAGGAGAGCACGCGACTGACCTCCTATCCCGATGCGAATTGGAAGGGAGATTGGGTGCAGTGATCCATTTCTTGCTTGGGGGTTCGGTGAACCCTGTGTGTATGAAACGCACCATTACGGTGGAACTACCGAAGCCGGCGTGGACCGCGTAGCAAGGAGAGAAGGGAGAAGCTGCTGGCAAAGCAGCAAGACTGCAAGCGGAGGCGGTGGGGACGCTACCGCCACCTGAGGAGAAAGTGCAGGAGGGGTATGTTCGCATGGAAGCCCCTCCAGAGGAGTCAACCTGCGAGGCGGAGATCTACGCGTTGGACGCGTGCCTGCATGGACAGGAAAAGATCGCGAACTTTATCAACGGGATCGCCGGGGGTAAAGTGGCCAAAGATTTGGCCAAGCAAGGGTGGGGAAAACCGCCTGTGGTGTGCGAAGACAACAAGGGTGCCATCGATCTGGCTACAACCAACATTTATCGGCAGAAGTTGGATCACATAGATCTGCGCTATGCCTACATCAACGCGATGATATTGGCTGGGAAGGCGGTGTTGGAAAAGATTAGTTCCCCAGACAACTACGGTGATGTCAATACCAAGCGGTAGCGGGGACCGAAGTACTCCAAAATAGTGGGAAGGATTGCTCAACCCTGAACTTTGGTATTAATGCGATCAAGGGGGAGCTTAGGAAGTGAATTAGGTGATGGGGTTAATACAACCGGTTTATACGTTAGTTAATATTATGGTTAGTTCATAATATGGAAAAAAAGTGGATATTTACTGGTGAGGGTGGCATTGGTGGCACCAATGCCAATGTAACCTGTGTGGACACCTGAATTTTATGACTTAGCGACCTGCTTAAACTGTTTCGTTTGTTTGGTGAGCTTTTGTCTGTATTGCTTGATAAACCTGAAAAAGAACGTGTGGAGCTGGTTAGATAGTCAACTAGGAACCCTTGGGCGACGTTAAACCGGCTTCAAATACCTTCTATTTTCTTCAACTGCTTAAAGGTTTTATGATTAAATTTCATTTCTCCTTTGAGCTCGTAAGCCTAACTTGAGTCTTTCAGTAACAGTTACTTAATACAGGGGCTTACCGGACCACGAGTGACCGTGCTCGCCCCTTTGTCAAGGTTAATTAGGTTTAAAGGTAGGGTTGAGTAAGGGCTAGGTTCAAGGTTTTTCGAGTATTGGGGCTGGTTTTTGAGTAGAGCAAGGGTTTGTAAGTGCGTTTGGTCTCGAGAGCTTGTGAGGTAGGCTCGACAAAGGTTCTGAACAGGAGGCCTGTGGTATTGAATTGGTTTTGGTCGTGTAGTAATGGCCCATGATGTAGGTAGGTTAAATTGGAAGGATAAATAGTACAGCCAGTGGGAAGAATACAAGTTGATATAGGCAAAAAAAGGAAATTGTTAGAGTAAAAAAGGAAATTTGCCAGTGCACCTGGGGTGGGAAAATACTGGTAAAAAGTAAAAAGTAAGATATATTGCATGAAATTGTATCGTATTGCAATAGAATTATCGGTTCCTTGATAAGTTGTTTACGGAGTAGCGTTTAGGTTAGGTACTGGAGTATGGGTATTGTTCCTTATGAATCGGAGTTGTCGTAAAGTGCCTTGTGAAAAAATACACAGTTTTTCTTGAAGTTAATAACAATTAGAGCAGAGGTAAAGTTCTTTTCGGGCAAGTTTGGGAGAAATTACTGTAAATAGGTTTGTGGCCCAAGTGGCTATGCAGCCTCGGAGACGTCCAGATTTGGAAGTTGGAGTAGTGATACAGTTATTCTAGAAGGTATTAGTCATTGGAGTAGAGTTATAGTTCCTAATGAGCAAGTTATTAGTCCCCCGGCTAGTTAGGCCGGGGGCCTGCAGGGCGGTCGGAACAGAGAGTATAGTTTAAGGTAAATATATGGTTAGTTTAGCTAGGGTCGGACAGGGTAGTGGGCAATATAGCCAGCTGTAGAAAATACACTTGCCAAGAGCTCAGGAGCGAGAAAAGAAGAAGGGGTTCATCCAAGGAACGACGTAGGAGATCCCGTATGCAGGTATGGAGCGGCAAAAAGAAGGACCATGTAGTAGACCACACGAGAAAGCAGGGGGGGACATGTTGGTTGGCTGCTTGGTTGATATCGATCTTGCTTCAGGACACGACATGACAGGAGCGCAGAAGGGATAATGCGGAACCGAAGAGAGAAGAGCAATAAAGAACAAAGCAGAACCAGTGCAAGGGCAGTTAAGGTAGATAAGTTAAATAGGGCTGGAGCAGGGAAGGGTGGTAGACGACTGAATCACCTGACATTTAGTAGACCACACGAGAAAGCAGGGGGGACATGTTGGCTGGTTACTTGGTTGTTGTCGACGCAGGCAGGGTGTTCTTGCTTCAGGACACGATACAGAAAGCGATATAGCGATACAGAATGCACACTTGCCAAGAGCACATGTGCGAGAAAAGAAGAAGGGTTCATCCAAGGAACGACACATGCGGGAATGGAGCGGCAAAAAGAAAGACCATGTAGCCGAACACACGAGAAGACAGGGGGGCATGTTGGTTGGTCGCTTGGTTGTTGGTTACGCAGGAAGGGTGATCTCATAGTAAATGTAATGCGAAAAGGCAGGGGAATATGCTGATTGGTTGCTTGGTTGCTGGCGACGCAGGTAGGGTGAATTTGCCTCAGGACATGACGCGACAGGAACGCAGAAGGGACCATGCGGATGAACTAAACCAGAGAGGAGGGGCTGAGAACACGGATATCAACTCTCCCCATAACGAAACGTAGCGTGTAGAGGGGTCCATTCGAGAGTGGAGAAACGATGAAAGAGTGTGTCGTAGAACTTCAGGGCAGTTGTTGTTCTCTGCTATGATTGCTCATAGTAGGCGACCTGGTGGTCCAGGCGTGTCGTATCCCGAACCCTCAGAAGGGCAAGGATGCAAATTTAACTTTCAGTAACAGTTACTTAATACAGGGGTTTACCGGACCACGAGTGACCGTGCTCGCCCCTTTGTCAAGGTTAATTAGGTTTAAAGGTAGGGTTGAGTAAGGGCCAGGTTCAAGGTTTTTCGAGTATTGGGGCTGGTTTTTGAGTAGAGCAAGGGTTTGTAAGTGCGTTTGGTCTCGAGAGCTTGTGAGGTAGGCTCGACGAAGGTTCTGAACAGGAGGCCTGTGGTATTGAATTGGTTTTGGTCGTGTAGTAACGGCCCATGATGTAGGTAGGTTAAATTGGAAGGATAAATAGTACAGCCAGTGGGAAGAATACAAGTTGATATAGGCAAAAAAGGAAATTGTCAGAGTAAAAAAGGAAATTTGCCAGTGCACCTGGGGTGGGAAAATACTGGTAAAAAGTAAAAAGTAAGATATATTGCATGAAATTGTATCGTATTGCAATAGAATTATCGGTTCCTTGATCTTGAAGTTGTTTACGGAGTAGCGTTTAGGTTAGGTACTAGAGAATCCGCTTTGACGTGCCGTATGAGGATATATTTATCGTCTTTTAGCGTCTATCCGTGGGTCGATGCGCTGTGTGGCATGACTCCATAGCGCATACTATTTGCAGAAAGAAATCAGAAGGTGCATGACGAAAATGCTATTTCCGTCATAAAATCGGGAGGGGGTACTGTAGGCATCACCCCCGGATAGCCGGTAAAAAGTACCTTTTCCTGGTGACAGGTGCACCAGCTTGTTTTTCAGTATTATTTGTCCGGATTGGACCTGATGCCATTTTATTCCTGGTCTGTTGCAGTTTTCCTTTTTTGGCTTCACTGAGCTAATACAACGAGACATCATTCTCATTCTTGAGGACTGCGTTTGGTTGTATTACCGACTTTTTTTCGAGCTATCGTTGGGGGCATTACAAGACTGAGGAATACATAAAGTAGGGACCCCGTAATCTCCAGACCAAGGATTAACCGACAGACCGGAACGATAAGTCTTGCTATTATATACCGGGTGGGCCGGCATAGAGTAGAGTTATAGTTCCTAATGAGCAAGTTATTATTGAGGGTAAGACCTCCGGTCTTAAATACATACTCACAACGCACTAACCCCAGAACCGTGCGGCCGTAACTTACTTTCCACAGCTCATCTACCGTCTTTTTTGTCAAGGCAAAGATTTGAACAGCCTTAGGCCGGCTTCCTCATTTTATCCAGAAGTTGCTCACTCTCAATAGTCTTGGCCGGCTTCCGCGTTTTACCCAGAAAGTTCCTCAATAATCTTTTTGTTTAACATTGTGCAAAAAAGTCAACAAATTTTTTCATCGGAGACGGACATTAGAACGGACAGACTTTGCCCAACACAGTGTGCCCTGCGGGCCGAATATATATTGAAAATTTAAGAAACCAGTGATCTCTCGGTCAAACGCAAAAGAAGGCTGATAAAGTGGAAAGAGTCAGAACAAAAAAAGCAAACAGGAGAACTACCTACCTACCTACCTACCTACCTGTATCTAGTAATATATCTACCTATCTATCTCTATCTATCGAGCCTAGTGCCCATCTCCAGCCCGCTGCCCAGCCTATGTCTTCGGATATGCAGAGCTGATAGACCAAACATATCTCTCTACCTCTCTGTCGATCTATCTATCTATCTATCTGTCTATCTATCTATCTATCTATCTATCTATCTATCTATCTATCTATCTATCTATCTATCTATCTATCTATCTATCTATCTATCTATGCATGCATGCATGCATGCATGCATCCATCTATCTATCTATCTATCTATCTATCTATCTATCTATCTATCTATCTATCTATCTATCTGGCTATTTATGTATATATCTATCTATCGATCTATCTCCCTGTCTGTCTATCCACCTACCGACTTGAGTATCTAGATATCTGCTGATTCACCAATCTACTTATCGATTGAGTCATAAACTTAGAGAGGTCCAGGTGGACAGATAATTAGACGGAGGAATTAAAAAATGACGTAGGTAAGCAGGCAGGTAAGAAGGAGAGAGAGAGAGAGAGAGAGAGAGAGAGGTCGAGGGGCTCAGGAGTGAGCAGTCGTCCGGTACTTGATGATGGTTTGTATGATATTGGAAGAGAGAGAGAGAGAGAGAGAGAGAGAGAGAGAGCCTGTGTGTATGTGTGTCTTCAGCTGTCCAAGAGTGAGAAGTCGTCCAGTTTGTCGTGGTATTTGACGATGGTCTGCTTGATCTTGGAAGAGTCGACCCAGCTGACCCAATCCTCCAGCGTGCTGTGCGACGCGAGAGAGAGAGATTGCACATGCAGAGAATGAGCCCCCCCCCCCCCCTTCCCCCCGCTTCTCCCCCCCTCTTCATTCACTCACTCACTCACTCACTTCACATCTCTCTCTCTCTCTCTCTCTCTCTCTCTCTCTCTCTCTCTCTCTCTCTCTCAGGGACCGTGTGACGAGAAAGGCAGGATCGGTGACCGTCTCGGGCCCTATGCGCACATCTACATCAAGAGACATCTCTATATCAAACCCCACTGCATAGATAGATAGGTAGGAAGGTAGGTAGGTAGGTAGGTAGGTAAGTAGGGAGGGAGGGAGGGAGGGAGGGAGGAAGGGAGGGAGGAAGGGAGGTAGGTAGGTAGGTAGGTAGGTAGGTAGGTAGATAGTCAGATAGATAGATAGATAGATAGATAGATAGATAGATAGATAGACAGACAGACAGACAGATAGATAGATAGATAGATAGATAGATAGATAGATAGATAGATAGATAGATAGATAGATGAGATGTCGCAAAGGAATGTAGTCCTTGCAAAGGAACGCAGTTTCACATCAAACAATAATTTGTGTACTGTGCATGTGTCCGGGATGGGAATCACGGGTAGACTGTGTTCTGGAAAAAGAAGAGGAGGAAGGACGTTGAAGAAAAAGGCAATCTAGGAATGGAGAGTGGGAGGATAAGGAAGAAGAGAAAGAAAAGGAAGCCGTTAGTCCAAGTGTTTTGAGCACCGTAAGCTTGCGCAAGCTACAATGATGACATTGTATGAGGCCTAAACCCCCGCAGGGACCTAGCCCGGGCTATGCAACACTGGACGGCTATGATGGAATGCAGTCACCAATACGGACTAGAGGAAGATTAGTCCAATTTTTGACTGCACAGGAGCGATAAATCGCAAAAGAGCAACGAGCTACGCAGGAGGATAGCTTGAAGCAAAGGGATTTGGATTGGGGATGGGAAAAACCCAAGGCGCGGAAACATCGATGAACAGAGAACGATACCATGCCGCGAGCCCCGCATTCGATTGGTCGAAGGTGGCAGGTCCATCCGTTGTCCTCGATTTGAGATTTGAGCTCGTTGTATCGGTTGGTCTTGTATGCTCGTGCGTCAAGGATGTTTTCCTCGACCGGGCACGTTAGCTCGATCAGAATACATATCTTGGTAGACAGTGACCAGACAACGATATCGGGGCGGAGGTCAGTGACACAAATGTGGACAGGAAAGGCTTGCTCAGAACCGGTGTATTGGGTTTGGAGTTGCCAATCGTTTGCAGTGTCAAGCAGGGATGGTCGATGAAATGACTGTCCCTTAGGCTTCTGCTCGCCCTCTTTCACAAACATAGACTTTGATTCATTTTGGTCTATAGTTATTAGGGGAGCGTTTGTTATGGCTCTCGATGTGTCTTTGAAGGGGAGCTTCAATAGTGCAGAGCACAGAGTCATGACGCCAGGTATAGCGGCCTTGTTTGAGGGCAACATGGCAACCGGAGAGGATGTGGCATAGATGTGCTTGACCAGAACAGAGGGCACACTTGTTGTTGGGAATGATTCCCCACAGACGTCTAAGGTCGGGGGTAATAACCGAGTTTGTGCTTGCGTTGATGACCCAAGAGATTAAACGGGGATTACGGGTTCCGATGAGGCGAGCCCAGGAGAGGTCGAAGGGGCATGCGTCTTCAAAACGAAGGAAGCACCCTTGCATGGCTTTGTCCATGTCATGCACTGTGGTTGTCTCAAGTATTGTCTCAGCAGCTAATTCTAAAACCCTGTCTTTGCGGTCTGTGATGGAATGTTCTTTTGGGTAGCGACCATGGCCAAGTCCGAGATGATCGGATTGGCCTCGATGTTTGAATTCAAAATCAACTTGTGCCTCAAGCTTTTCGAGCATAGGCTCTGGTTTCCAGATAGTTCGAAATGTTTCGTGTTTCATCAGGTTCATCGCATAAATGGACGAGAGGTGTTTATCTGGGCAGTACTTCAGCATTTGATGCCACCGAAAACAAATGCAGGCAGGCGGCACTAACTGAAGTAAACGCGATCCGCCGCAATTTTAGTATGGAGTCTGGCTTCCCTTTCTACTCTAGAAGCCTGAGTGGAGGTTAGCCTTCAACTTGAACCAGTTGTGTCACAAGTTCAGTTTCTTAGGAAGTGAATTAGGTGATGGGATTAATACAACCGGTTTATACGCTAGTTAATATTATCGTTAGAAAAAGTAGTTGAATATGGAAAAAGGGGATATTTACTGGTGAGTGTGGCATTGGTGGCACCAATGCCAATATGACCTGTGTGGACACCTGAATTTTATTACTCAAGTTAGCGACCTGCTTAAACCGTTTCGTTTGTTTGGCGGGCTTTTGTATGTATTGCTTGATAAACCTATAAAAAGACGTGTGGACTCGGAGCTGGTTAGATAGTCAACCAGGGACGCCTGGGCGACGTTAAACCGGCTTCAAATACCTTCTATTTTGTTCAACTGCTTAAGGATTATGAGCCTTGTACGTGTTGAAGCACAACAAAATCACCTGGAGTGATCAAGAGGAAAGGCATCCACGGTCTGTGTCACACCCAAGAGTGACACAGCAGAAGGGAAGTCCTTCCAACAGTGCTTCAGTACCACTGCGTGAAACGTTGTGGTTGGACAGGGGGTAGAGCTCTGCAGAGGCTGGGCTACCGACAGGAACAAAGAGTGAGCCTTCGGGTCAGAAGGACATCTACAGGAACGGTTTAGGAGTTTGGACCACAAAACCCCATTAACAGGCAAACCCAGAAACCAGTTCAGAGTTGCTTGTGGCGCGCAGGAGTGTTGGTGGGTGCAGGACAGCTACCTGCTCTGGACAACCAACAGGAAAAGGCCAACAGCTGATTGCTGCAAGGAGGACCCTAGCAACGTACCCTTAGGAGGGGATTTGCAGAGGGAGTGTAGGCCAGTCAGGAACACAAGACAGGCAGAAAACAACAACCTTTCTGGAGTAGAAAAGTGACTTCAGATGTCTGAAAAAACGAAAAACGGAAATGAGTCTAACAACATACCTTACTATAGCGGTAGGGAAGACTGTGAAGACTTTCAACGTGCTCTAATGCTAGAGGCAGTTAGGACATTAAAGGTGGTTTTGAGAACCTCCAGGGGCATAGGCTGGAGGTGCATCGTGCCAACCTTCGCAGGCTGCACATGGCAGGCAAAAACGTACCCGACTACATGAGTCGGTGGGAGAAGCATGCAAAGAAGAAAGCAGCGATAGCAGCAGTAGCAGCAGTTAGCAGCAGCTATGTAAATGGAGTGCTGGACAGTGCTTTGGGACAGCAAGGAAGTGCCATCAATGAAGAAGAGGAGACTGGTATGCCAGTTTTGGATGATACAGAGGAGGAGTCGAGTGGCAGTATTGACACGGGGGACTCTGCAGAAGAAGAAGAACAAGAAAGAGAGGAAGAGAGCTCAAGCACAGCTACAAAGCGTGAGTCTGCCTCAAGAAAGTATGAGGAGGAAAGAAGAGCAAGAACAAAGACATCTTCCTCTCAGGCATCGTCAGTCACAGAGGAATCTGGCAGTACAGGAATAAGTAGAAGTGATGAGTCAAAAGGACCGACAGCAGGACCCTCTACAGCTACCGCAACGGACAAGAAGTCAGAGGCTACAAAGCGCAAGGAGAAGCGAAAGGAGCGACGACTTGGGGTAAGCTATGACGACAGCTTGTTAGTGGCAGTAAGAGAGAAGAGGGTGGAGTTGTGCACGCTAATCTACGTGCACCTCAAAGGAGAGGCAAAGAGACTTGTCACTGACCTAGTTAAAGACGGAATGCAGGATTTTGGGGCCGCAACCTGATGCCATGTGGAAGAGGCTCAAAGACCGGTATGGGAAGGGCAATCTCAGTGATCTGCTTGAGAAGCAGAGAAAGATGGCTAGATGGGAGTTTAACTCCTCTACGCAGTATGAAGGGCAGATTGCTGAGTTCGAGTCAGTGAGGGAGCAATTGTCCAAGAAGGGGCATCATCCCTCTGACTTGAGCTTTGAGCAAATTATTCGCGATGCGATAATGGGTCCGGAAATGAGGGACAAGGAGGTGCAGACAGACTGGAAGCAGTGGCTACTGGCAGCCGACTTTGAAAAAGAAAAGCAAGCATGGGATGTGTATCAATGGTGGCAAGAGCTGAAGCGAAAGGCCAAGGACATCGATCTGCAAAAGGAAAGAGAAAGGAAGGCCAACAAGAAGGCAAAGGCTAATGCTGCAAAGGTAGAAAAGAAGAAACCTTTTCCACCCCATGCCTGTACTTCAAGAAGGGGAGGTGTAAAAAGGGAGGAGAGTGTCAATACCTGCACCTCAACGATAAGCTGAAAGGGATCTGCTTCCTGTTCAGTAAGGAAGGGGATTGCAAGTACGGGAGTAAGTGTAAGTTCGCTCATTCGGGAAATGAAAGGAAAAGTGGAACGAGCACGAGAAGAGAGGAGGATCAAGGGGGCAGTAACGCAACCAAAAGAATAAGAAAGAGAAGAGTAAAAAGGAGAAGAAATGCTTCAATTGCAAAGGCAAGGGGCATTATGCCTCAAACTGCAAGAAGCCCTGCCTCAGATGTGGAGGTGAGCATCCCTTGACCAAGTGTACGCATGGCCCAGATGGGAGTGGAGAGCAGCCAGGAGCAATGGCGAAGGCCGACATGGTCAAGAAGAAGTCTCTGGGAGCGGACACAAGTGGGAGCTGGACGATGAAGAAGATGGAGAGCTCAACCGCGCCTACAGCCTACTCCGGCAAAGGAAAGCAGCACGGGCATATATGGTAAAAGGGGGTGGAAGCAAGAAAAGGAGTAGGGGTGAGTAGAGCCAACACTCCGCAAGGGGTGTAAGTGCAGATCCTCAGACTGAAAGCCATGAGCTAGTCCATCTACCCAGCCAACTAGGGGAAGCGAGGGGAGTGTTCCCGGAAGTGAGTAACTACGAAGAGTTTGCCAACTATGTGAACACTTTGACTGATCCGGAGGAAAGTGGCACAACGTCGGCGTCGGGTGTGAAGGAGCGAGTGAGTGTGGCAGTAGGTGCTAATCGTTCCGGAACGCCGGAGGTTGTTGAGGCTCTACTGCACGCTGGCTACGACTACGTGCCAGTGAAGGCAAGCGATGGTATGGCTGACGGGGAGGCGAAGGCGATCCCAGGGTCTCTGCCGGGCCAGACTCCAAGCGAGCCTAAAGAGCAAAAGAAGTTGCGGACAAGAAGAAGGAGGTTAGAAGATTGGGAGCCGTGGCAAGAGCCTCTCTCTCAGGACAGCGAGGCGTCGGACGACTCAAGTTCGGAGGATGGAGAGGAAGCTCCAATTGCGGTGCGACAATATCGGGACGGTGGTGGTGTAACGCATGAGTTCCGGCACTATGGAGAGGGACGTGGAAGGCTGGTAACCTTCGGAGCGTCAATGGGCCGACGGAGTGGATACCTCCGTCCTGGTACCGCTACATACCAACAGGACCGGGTCTAGTGGACCAGTACATGGAGTGGCAACTCAACTGGAAGGAGTTTAGAAGGCTCCGGGATGGAACCGGCCTGCCTAGAGCGATGATGGTGAAGGGAACCGGGGGTAAGTCCGGCACCGGGGAGAGCAAGACAATGACTACTCCGCAAACACCCGATTCCATTTATTCACTACCCGAACCTTTGAAGTATGGTCCCGAGACCTACGATGTACCCCCTGAACACCTGCGGCATGCGGATGACGAGCTGTGGGGGTGGTAGAAGCGCGCCTGGAAGGAAGGTGCTACGGTTCAACGTTTGGACGGGACCGGTGCATGAGAACCCGGAAGGAGGCAGTGGAGTCGGAGTACCAGCAAGTGAGAGCCGACGCTGCCGGGCTACTAACCGTTGATATGATGTTCTGCACCAACCATCAAGACAAGAGGGAGCGCTACTACGTGGATGAGAGCATACGAGCTCAGGCGTGCGAGTGGTCGTTTGGTGGTGGAGATGGAAGAGCGCGGTTTGGGACATCTGATTGGGAGCCGACAAGATGGTGGAGCATCTTACCCGGCAGGAAGCTCAGAGACGCGGGGTGAATTGGGACAGGTCGTTAGTGCCCATAATATTCACTATCATGCGAGAAGAGGGCACAGGGTTGCTCTACAACTGGAGCATCAACAGGGATAAAGTGAAGTGGGAAGAACCGGGAGTGCCCCGGAACCGGAAGGTATATCGAGAACGAGTGCCGTATCGCACCGTGAAAGCGGCGGTGACGCAGTACCGGGCGATGAAGGACCTGGCGCATGCTGGAAGGTACGACTCGGACTTGAAGCGCGTAGGGCTGGTACGGGATCAAGGGCCCGTGACACCAATTGTCGCGAAAGGCAGGACGGCACCGTCACCAGTGACGGAGGAAGCAATGCCTCTACTAACTCCAAAGGCGGAGATCAAGACTACCGCGACCGCAACAGCACCGACGGAGAGCCAAGTGGACCGACCAGGACCAGCAACCCCGGGTCCAGGAAAGGCCAAGTCCGATATGCTGGCTACTCCTGAGGAGGTGATTGATCCAATGGTGTACCTGGAGAATGGAAGTACTCCGTGGCGGAAACACATGGCGGAGCTCTATGAGAGCGTTCCGGAGGATTCCACGGAAGGGGATGAAGAGTCGGAGGACTCCAAGGATCCGGGAAGAGGGGATGACACGGTGTCCCTGGTGACGCGAGTTCGAGCGGCGGCGCCGTACAACACCCTTAAGGCTGAGAGGTTTAAGGCGGAGATGGCAAGGGCACTGGCCCACATCAAGGGGCGGTTGATGCCCACTAAACCAAAGCACGCGGACGATGCGAGCGATGAGAAGTCGCGCACCCATGTGTTGCGGCACCTACGAAAGTTGGCGAGGATTATGGCTGAGCTACACAACGAGGACGTCCGAGCCGTGGGCATGGATCAGATGGAAGAGGTGCAGCAACTGATCACCAAAGTGGCCGAGAAGCGGCTGTGGAGGCGAGAGGAGCGCCAAGAAGGGGTACGCACCCCTGAAGCGGTGGCAGGTCAGCCCACCCCGAGGGCAGCGGCAAGCCCCGGGAGGAAACGAAGCCCGGGCGTGACTCGGTAAGCGAGAAGGAAAGAATACGGCGCCTAGAGGTGATCATGGAACAGCAAAATGAGGTGAACCTGAATCGGGTGGCGTGGCCGCCCCAGTGGGGGGACGATCGGAGAGACCTACAGGACTTCGAGGAACGATGGCAAGAGTACGTGGGATTGATGTACCGATGGTCTACCGGTTGGCCTTTTCCTTACAATAAGCCAAGGTTCCCCGCACACTGGAACCCTAAATCCTGGAGAATAGCCGGGAGGTTGGGAGAAGCGTCCCAAGCCTTATTGGTTACGGACGCTAGGGGGAGGCGACATGCCCGAGCACGTGGTAGTCTACGCAAGTGGGGTCCAAGGGGAGCCCGAGCAGGTTGAGGAAGAGGAAATGGAGGTGATCAGGATGATGCTAAACCGCGCGCTAATGGGAAGGGACAGACGGAAGGCGACAAGACCACGCAAGGTCCCGGACCCGATGTTGGACTGGGGGGCAGTGTCGGACATTGCGCCACCCAGCTACAAGGAGTTCATGAGCGGTGTCAAGCGGGAGGTAAATGAGTTTAGCGCGGGCAGAACCACCAGGATGGAGGCGCAAGGGGACTACAAACTACCCACCCTACGGGGAGATGGGCGGGACGGGAGTCTACCTCTGAAGGAAGTTTGGGTAGGGGAACATCTAACCTAACTACTAGTGTCCGGACCAAAGATGATGCTAGACGGGTATACTCTGGTACTGCGAAAAGATTCGCCCAACGTGACTAGGGCGGTGGTCCCGGATGTAAAGGAGGAAGAAAAAGACTCCCTCCTATACTTCGACCTGGAGGACTCAGTGATCCGTCGCCGGCGGAGCACAGAAGCCGCCTCATCGATCGAACGCGCATGGAACCCAGATGAAGGAGAAGGGCAAGGGTTGGTCGGTGGATACCTCAGCCCTACTAGCAAGACCGTTGCTCAATGGGGAACGTTGCTTGATGGCGATGGTGGAGGATACAGTGGGGTACACCAACTTGGAGTTGCTCCTGAACGCGGAGATGCAACGACAGTCGCTGGTGGCGAGCAAGGTGTTCCGGATGAGCCGAACCCAAACGGGTAACCGCGTGAAGAAAATACGCGGAGACGGCGCGTACCAACGATCGCAAGTGTTTAATGACATGATAGAGAGTGTGGGAGTTCGACCGAGGTATGCGGTGAGGAACGACCCTAACAAGCAGGCATTGGTGGAAGTCTCGCAGAAGCACATCTGGGCCGGCGCAAGGAAACTAATGAAGCGAGCGCAACTACCTTACGTGTACTTGGGATATGCGCTCTTGCATGTGGGTTTGCTACACAACCTAACGCCGCCACCGGGAGGCAAGGGGCCGAGGCTGTTCACCATGTTCCCGTACGAAAAAGGCGTGGAGTGGCTATCGCTTTTGCATACCTTCGGGTGTCTCTGTCATGCGGTACTTGACAAAAAGTACCATGCATAAGGAGGAAGATCGCTCTTTGCCGGCAGCGTGGATGGGGCTGGACCTGGAGACCTCGGCGCACGTAGTGCTAGTCCAGGGGGAGATCAAGCGCTGGCGGGATGTAATCAACTTCGACGAAGATCAACCCGCATGGCCCATCCTGTTACAAGTATGGAAGGCCGCCGGACTGAAGGTGGACGACGTCGCAGATCGGTGATGACTCTGAGGAACTCTTCGTTAAGCCGGGAGGGGCGGACGACAACGAGCGCGTAGTCGTGGTCAAGGAAGAAAAGGAAGAAGAAGGAACGCTGCGACAGCCGGAGACGGACGAGTCAACGGACGAACAGCGAGAGGTGACTCGCGGCATGAGTGTCGAAGTGCCGGCAAAGGAGTGGGGCTGGCATTGGGCCAAGAAGACCTATGGCCCAGAGTGGAAGAGCAAAACCCGAAAAGGTGCTGTGGAAGGGGAGTGTGATCCCATTCGCAAGGGCAAGAAGCTGCAGCCGGCTCATTTCGTACGTTTTGAAGGCGAAGAAACTGAGAACGAAGTTGAAAGAATGCTAGACACGGAGATTCTCAAGTGGGCAGTACGGGAAAGGGCGCTGGCGGCTACGTTTACGCGTCCGGTTGCAGAGAAGGAGGCCACCGCTTCCGGAAAGTTCGAGGACGCACGGACTCAGGAAATCGCTACCCTGTGGGCTCAAGGATGCTTCCGGAGGCGCAAAAGAGAGTCAGTACCGGTGCGGGACTTGTGCCGGGGGAGATACGCAGACGCGACCAAGGAATCGGGGGCAAAGTGCTGAAGTACAAAAGTAGGCTGGTGGCAAAGGGATACTCTATGGTTCAAGGAGAACACAACGGGCAGCGCACGTTCCCAACCCCCTGCACTATGACCATACTTGGATTCTTCCTGGTAGTGACGTTCTACGACCTCGTGCTGCCATGGGAAAATTCGATGTAGGGACGGCCTACATAGAAGCAGAGGTGGAGGAAGAAGGGATGAGACCTACCTACCTGGTACCCCCGTTTGGCTTCGAAGAAGAGGGGTATGTATGGGAAATGGTAAGGGCGCTCTATGGGAGACCGGACGCCGGGAGAAAGTGGTGAATGCAAGTGCTGGTACCGTTCATATGGTGTTGCAAGGGTATGAGCAGCACAAAGCGTTTCCGTGCTTCTTCTTCCGCTGGCGTTCGGGGCAAAAGAAGCCTGACATCGGGTTTGTACATGTGGACGACATCATGATGGGCTTCAGTAGCGAAGAAGCAAAGGAGGAGCTTCGGGCGGCCGGCGAAAGTCGCTTCAAGGTGTTCAAGAGCGAGCTGCCAACTGGCGTGGTCGGTATCGACATCGAAGATGGCAGGCACCCGAAGTTGGGGCGAACCATCAAGTTGTTCCAGGAAACATTTATCAAGGAAGCCAGTGAGCGTTTGAAGACCAAGGACTTAGCGTCGGTGGATTCGCCATGGCTGATGCCTGGGTGTCGAGAGGGAGTCCCAAGTGTCTTGGAGGAGTTTTCGCCTTACCACATCTGCGGGATACTGATCTGGGTACGAGTGACTCGTCATGACACACTTGGGCCGGTGGCAGAGATGGCTCGATATACCTCAAAACCGCAGGAGTTCCACTTTCAAGAGGCGGAACAGGTGATGCGTTACCTTCAGGGTACTGCAAAACGGGGAGTCAGGTTCTACCAGAAGGAGAGCACGCGACTGACCTCCTATCCCGATGCGAATTGGAAGGGAGATTGGGTGCAGTGATCCATTTCTTGCTTGGGGGTTCGGTGAACCCTGTGTGTATGAAACGCACCATTACGGTGGAACTACCGAAGCCGGCGTGGACCGCGTAGCAAGGAGAGAAGGGAGAAGCTGCTGGCAAAGCAGCAAGACTGCAAGCGGAGGCGGTGGGGACGCTACCGCCACCTGAGGAGAAAGTGCAGGAGGGGTATGTTCGCATGGAAGCCCCTCCAGAGGAGTCAACCTGCGAGGCGGAGATCTACGCGTTGGACGCGTGCCTGCATGGACAGGAAAAGATCGCGAACTTTATCAACGGGATCGCCGGGGGTAAAGTGGCCAAAGATTTGGCCAAGCCAAGGGTGGGGAAAACCGCCTGTGGTGTGCGAAGACAACAAGGGTGCCATCGATCTGGCTACAACCAACATTTATCGGCAGAAGTTGGATCACATAGATCTGCGCTATGCCTACATCAACGCGATGATATTGGCTGGGAAGGCGGTGTTGGAAAAGATTAGTTCCCCAGACAACTACGGTGATGTCAATACCAAGCGGTAGCGGGGACCGAAGTACTCCAAAATAGTGGGAAGGATTGCTCAACCCTGAACTTTGGTATTAATGCGATCAAGGGGGAGCTTAGGAAGTGAATTAGGTGATGGGGTTAATACAACCGGTTTATACGTTAGTTAATATTATGGTTAGTTCATAATATGGAAAAAAAGTGGATATTTACTGGTGAGGGTGGCATTGGTGGCACCAATGCCAATGTAACCTGTGTGGACACCTGAATTTTATGACTTAGCGACCTGCTTAAACTGTTTCGTTTGTTTGGTGAGCTTTTGTCTGTATTGCTTGATAAACCTGAAAAAGAACGTGTGGAGCTGGTTAGATAGTCAACTAGGGACCCTTGGGCGACGTTAAACCGGCTTCAAATACCTTCTATTTTCTTCAACTGCTTAAAGGTTTTATTATTAAATTTCATTTCTCCTTTGAGCTCGTAAGCCTAACTTGAGTCTTTCAGTAACAGTTACTTAATACAGGGGTTTACCGGACCACGAGTGACCGTGCTCGCCCCTTTGTCAAGGTTAATTAGGTTTAAAGGTAGGGTTGAGTAAGGGCTAGGTTCAAGGTTTTTCGAGTATTGGGGCTGGTTTTTGAGTAGAGCAAGGGTTTGTAAGTGCGTTTGGTCTCGAGAGCTTGTGTGGTAGGCTCGACAAAGGTTCTGAACAGGAGGCCTGTGGTATTGAATTGGTTTTGGTCGTGTAGTAACGGCCCATGATGTAGGTAGGTTAAATTGGAAGGATAAATAGTACAGCCAGTGGGAAGAATACAAGTTGATATAGGCAAAAAAAGGAAATTGTTAGAGTAAAAAAGGAAATTTGCCAGTGCACCTGGGGTGGGAAAATACTGGTAAAAAGTAAAAAGTAAGATATATTGCATGAAATTGTATCGTATTGCAATAGAATTATCGGTTCCTTGATAAGTTGTTTACGGAGTAGCGTTTAGGTTAGGTACTGGAGTATGGGTATTGTTCCTTATGAATCGGAGTTGTCGTAAAGTGCCTTGCCTGAAAAAATACACAGTTTTTCTTGAAGTTAATAACAATTAGAGCAGAG
>WBZZ01004749.1:115000-137737 GCA_019918135.1 Paulinella micropora | reverse complement strand
TTATTATTATTATGTCGGCGGCCCGTACATTACATAGTGGCATCAAGTGTTGTCCGGCTTGTCGTTACTTGACTCTTATGCTTGGTCTGCCCCTCTACAGTTGAGGTACGACTAATGTCAGAGTAGCTGTTCCGGTTACATCTGGAGCCACTAACAAAAATTGAACGGGGTTTTGCTTTTGCTTTTCGTGAGGTTCACGAAAAGCTCAAGTTCTCACGTTTTTCTTGCCTTGTTTTTCTTGAGGTTTTGACACCTCGGAATTTTCCGACAGAAAAGGGTGTTGACCTTTTTCAAGTTTTGCTTTAGACAGTTGAGCTCTCCTTAGGGGGAGAGGGATAGAAACAGATTGTGTGTGAGGTGTAGGAGCACGCACATTTGTTTTGTATTCGGTTGGAGGAAACAGGTGTCACCAGCATAACTCATAAGCTGTGTGTGGAGCAGTTGTGTGTGTGTGCTGTGTGTGTCATTTGTTGCTTTCTCACATCTCTCTTCTCTTTCTCATTTCGATATGTTACCACGTGAGAATAGGAGGAGGATGTTGACAGCAAGCAGCCCTTATTCTACACCAGCGTATACTAGGGGGGGTGGGTCTTTGGTACCTTCCTCTCTTGGTACACGTTTTATGGGGGCAGGAGCCCTCACAGCGTCGAGTTCGTCGACAACAGGGGGAACACCTCCCTCTTTGCACTTCATCTCTGCTCGTCTGGAAGACGATTTGAAGACGATGTGGCAGTTTCGTCTCACAGGTGATAGTTGGCGGACCAGTTACCGTCCACAAAGGCATTGCAGACGGTCAGACAATGCATTAATGCTATCTCGCCTGGTTCGACGAGGAACGTGTGGGACACACTTGTGATCGGACGCACCACAGTGGCCAATGTTATGGTGGCAGCAGAGATGGTGGTTCAGATTGCAGAAGCTGTGGGCATGGGGACCCACTACTGGACGCCTGAGAGGCTGGATGCGTCCAGATTGATGGCATCAACGGAGGGAATGGTCGATCTCAATATAGCGAGGTTGGGACAAGTCCAAGCTGAAGCCTGGGGCACCACTGCCATGGCTGGAGACCTTTCTCGTGACTTTGTCAAACGTCACGGACAGCCTGTGTACGACTTGGTTGGCTGTTGGCAGTCTTGGGATGTCTTGGATCAAGGGCATCCAAGATGGACTGAAGTGCAAAAGTTTGCTCAGTTTCACAGTCAGGTTTGGGCCAGAGTGTCACCCACTGTGCACGCAATGGGCAACTTTATTTTTCGGCCAAGAGTGGTGTTGGGGCTAAAGTGCTCTCAATAGACGACGTGTTCACGCCCATTTTCGACGCAATGGATGGCTTCTGGGACAAGGCAGTCTCAGGGACAAAGCCCACTTGGGCTACAGCGGGATCGTCTGAAAATCTCGTCACGTTGGAACGATTGCTGGTAGTGGATGCCATCGTTTATATGGCCAAAGCTTTTTATCATTTTGCTGTGGCTTGGGATGGCCAGGCAGAACGACGAAAGCTTGCGGTTTCGTCATGGAACCGTAAGATGGAAAAGAACGACGAGGAACGACGTCGTACTATTGAGCGTCACCAGAAGGATGTGGACCGCCTTCTGGGTGACCAGAAGGCTTTTTGCTCTGGACAATCAGAAGGTTGCAATTCCTAGGCATATCTCTGAGCTTCGTATGTGGCTGACAGAGGTACGTCGGGTCTGTCGTTCAGCTAACATTTATACGCCTGAGGATGTGGCCATAGTGGCTGATAGGTTCTTTCGTTGTCAGTCATCGGTGGACAACGAATGGCTTATGCAAAGCGAGGTGTGGGCAGCTTTTTTGGGGAAAGCTGCAGTCTACTCGGTTCGACGCCATGTGTGTCGATAGTATTGGTCTGATGCTCGCAGAGAAGATGGGCTACCATGTTTTTGCCTCTAAGTCACAGGAGGTCAGTCAGCTGCAGGCGGAGGTCAAGTGGATGGTGAATAAGAAGCCTGTACTCCACTACATGTTTCCAGAGGATAATGGACATGGTGATTATGCTCACACCTGCAGAAGCCTTCAAATTGACGGCTGTGGCATTGTTCGATCTGAACAATCAAGTCTTTATTAAGATGGCGAAAGAGATTCAGACGGACACAGAGGTATGGGAATACCTCCTCAAGGGTACTGGACAGTCTACCCCTGAGGCCAGTCCGGAGATATGGAACGTGGATGAAGACGTGTTGGGGAAAGTCATGCGTCGAGTCCAGAAAACCATCATCGATGAGTGGAAGTGGTCGGGTCCGAGGTCAGGGACTCCCACTCAAGGTAATCAGAACCAGGGGGAGGGATGGTGCGGGACCATTCGAGCCCGGGGATGAAGTTTATTGGGCCAGGGGTACTCGCGCAGGGACCTCAGTTCTATGGTCAGAGACCCCAAGGGGGCCGGGGCAAGGTCGTCAACGGTTCCAGAGGTCATACTACAACCCCAGGGTGCATAGGCCGTTGTGCATGAAGAAGGCGGGAGCCTTGTGGCTCAAATCGGAGCCATGTGCAAGAGCAATTGCCAGAATTTTCATCCTGAAGGCTGGGATGACTCGGTGCAGAAGGAAGTCTTGAGGAAGGTACGCTACGACTATCCAGTGGGTCCCTTCCATGGCTTGTTGAATACGAATAAGTATTCGCAGGAGCTCAAGAACCTTCAGTGATCGTGATCGGAAGGCATACGATCAGAAGGGATGGACGGATCCTGGGTGAGGCACCTTATTTGAAGGGTGAATGGGAAAAGTTCAGGGTATGGAACCCTCTCACTTCAGATGGCGGCGACGCACCGGCGTCTATGGGAAGAGATATCCCGGGCAGGCACGGGAATGAATCCGTGGACGCCCTCATGGAATTTACGGGGGTCATCGGATGCGTCCTCAGCAAGGTCGGCTGCTAGTTCTTTCGTCGAGCTCGTCGTCTAGTTCGAGCGATCGGTCGGATCGAGGGCACCTTGACAACCGACGTAGTCGTTCAAGGTCAAGAGATCGTCGTAGTGATCGTGAGGTCACTCATGTATCGGGCGGTCGTCATTACGACGAGAGGGATGAAGCCCGAGATCGACGAGGATACGATCGAGGAGGGCATGTTCGTGGCGGATACGACCGAGGACGACGCGATTCACGGAATCGAGATAGGTCACCGGAGCGGAGCCGAGATCGATCTCCACCGCGACGTCGGGGAGGGCGTTCAGATTCACGGGAACGTCCCAACTCAAATCGGAGCCCGCAGTGGGGCGGCAATCAGGGTAGTTCCCTTTTTTCTAATGCAAATGTGTATGGGGGGGGGTGCGGGAACTATTCCCTCATCGCATATGCAGCAGGCGGGAGCAGGTGCTTACTATGCGGGTCCAGCTCCGGGGCAGCAGTTACCAGTAGGCTACGGGCAGCCGATGCAGCAGCAGTTCTACCAAGGGCAGCCACAGCAGCAGGTGGTTGCTTATCGGGGACAGTCTTACATCCCTCCAGCACCAATCTTGCCTGCTCCTGGTATGCCGATGGGAGGCGGTCAGGGGACCGTCGGAGGGCAGATGCCTCCGCAGCAACAAGTCCAGGGTATGGCGTTTGGTATAACGCTAGTGGACATGTTGGTGAATGTGCAGGGCAAAGCATTAATGCAAGTGCGGGCCAGGGATCCAGGAGGCAATCCCAGCGCCTGACTCGGAGGTCGGGAGGAGAATAAGTGGGGTGAGTTGCCTGTCGGCCATGAAGGCGACATGGTTACTCATGACCTGCGATTTGATGATAGGACACGCGTGGTAACGCGGGGAGTCCAGGAAGCTACGGACGCGGTGGCCTTGGAAGGCCAGGATGGACAGAATGAGCAGGTTGAGGACCTTGATAGTCACAGGGACACTCTATGTCCGGTGATGAATAAAGGCACGGACCTTAATGTGGAGTTAGCGTCGGAGGCGCTTGATAGTAAATATTTTGGTGGTTATGAAGCACTTTCAGCGGACGGGTGTGGCCGGGGAAAGCTGAATTGTCTTTATTATTCTCTAAAATTTTTATTGAGGATGTACAGCAGGAATGCATTGTGGGCAATGATACAAGGGCATCTCTGAATGTATGGTTTAGACACGGGTTTCGGCCGTGTCGGTTGAGGATCAAGGAAGTGGGAGGCATGACCGGGTCTCAGGGTCAGTCATGCTTACGTTCCTTTTGAAAGACTGGAAGTCTTTCTCTCATCGGTTTTGGGTCGTCCCAGCCTTTGCTGGTGGTCTCCTGTTGGGGCTGCGGAGCCTCAGACGAATGCACGCTCGATTTATACGGATCTGAACGTGGTGCAGTACGGTGGATCCGAGGTGGCTCCGCGGTAACGAGGTAGTACCGTATGAACCTTTACGGCGGGAAGGCCAATGTGCGGTAGCGCACGATTTGGATGTGAGTGTCTCACCAGTCATGCGCGCTGACTGGGGGTGGACAAAGGTGGTGTCCGAGGGCACGGAGCCTTCGGTCACACCCCACATTCAGGAGCCTGTAACAGCCTCGTTCTTCCATGTATGCACAGTAGAGTCGGGGGACTCTGGGGAAGCAAGTGTGGTTGCTGACAATTCTGACAAGAAGATACAGGAGACGGAATATGTCATGACCACAACCTTTGGCTGGGCCTACAGGGACCCACGCGACGTGAGGGTCGTGAACGTGGACTGTAGGGATTCCGCAAAGGATGAGGCGGTAGTGGCCGCGATAGACGCGAGGTTGGAACACCTCTACGCAGCAAAAGCGGAATTGTTGCGGGGTACGATTGCGGGCATGGAGGATGCCGGTGATCAGCATGTCTATATAGATGTGCATTCGACCACGACGTCTCATGTGGTTTGGAATGTTACCCAACATAAGCTGCCGGTCAAGCAGCCTAAGCGATCGTAGAAGCCTTCTTGAAGAGTCACTGGATGATATTTGTTTTTCCCTAAGGGAGTCAAGGCATTAAGGAGCTCTTGAAAAACAGGCTATCGGTGGATGATTTCACTATAGTCATCCCAGTGGGAACTCGGACGGAAATGTGGTGGCAGGATATAGAGGATCATCTTATTGATGACCCGGTCCCGATCCCACATAGAGGCCATAAGCTGGTCTTGGCTTTACGATTGGGGACGAAGGAGAAGGCGTTGGCTTATGGGGCCATGTTAATGCAACGTGAGATGGCGGATGTGAGAAAGCAAGCCTTCTCTTGGATATCGGGTATATATCACCGCACGCATGCAATGCAATATGCCATTATCATAGATCATGTGGCACAGCTTGCCCAGTGGAGAGGCAAGGAGGAAACTAGGTACCATGGGACGATGGTACGTGAGGATGAGCGGCCTATTCCGATGGAGGATGTGGCGCAGTTATCACGTAAGGCCTCTCATAAGGAGATTGAGGAGGCTAGGATAGCCGCGGAAAAGGCTATTGCGGAGAAATATAGTACTTGGAAGGTACTATGAAGGAGCGAGATGCCCTCAAGGGTATCTTGGAGAATAATATGGAGGTATTTGGGCCTCTTGAGGCGGGCTCTGTTCGGGGTACGATGCTAACTTTGGACGGAAGCTGGGTGAAGACGTGGTGGGTCACAGGAGACCGTCACGTATGAGCTATCACGAGGATCGGATGGCTCGGGAAATCACTCAGGAGCTTTTGGAGAAGGACATCATTGAGGCACGCTTATCGGAGGTGTCTTCACCTGTGCGTATGGCGCCCAAGCCGGATGGGTCCTTACGTATGTGTATCAATTACTATAGGATCAATAAGATTCTGAAGCAGATCGAGACACCGGTACCGGATCTCAGGAAGGGATCAACCGGCTCAAGCATGCGAAGGCGTATACTACGCTTGATCTTAAGAGCGGGTTTTGGCAAATCCCTCTTAATGAGTCATGTCGGTATCTCACAGCGTTTATGGTCGGAATGACTACATACGTGTGGAAGGTATTACCGATGGGTCTTAAGTGCTCTCCGGGTCTATTTCAGCATGCTATGACTAAGATGCTGGGGAAGGAGTACGACGATGAGGCGACGGTGGTTCGTCTTGGGTCGACGGAGGATTATGCTTTCTGTTACATAGATGATATTATCATTTATTCAGAGAGTATGGAGAAACACGTGGAACACGTGCAGGACGTCTTGCGACGTATAAGCGCGTTTGGATTGCGCTTGAATGCACAAAAATGTGACTTCGCACAAAGAAAGATACAGTACCTGGGATATGAGATCTCAGAGGGTCGGTGTGCGATTGCATATGAAAAGAGGAACTATGTAGCGTCTATGCCGATGCCAAAGACTCGGACGGACTTACATTCCTTTATATCGCTGGCTCAGTATTATGATGAATTCATTCCGGGGTTTGCGGAAAGAGTAGCGGTGGTCAGGAAATTCCTGAAGCAAGGGGTCGGGGACGACCCATGGCCGGAGGAAGTCACGAGAGTGATAGCGGAGCTCAAGGATGAGATCGCTAAAGACCCAAGGCAGGGAGGTCGAGTTCTTATGTTACCTGACTGGAAGGAACAGTTCGTGCTCGACACTGACGCGTCTTCGTACGCGGTAGGAGCGGTGCTTCAACAGATGGACAAGTCCATTGGGCAGTTGCGGCCCGTTATGTTCATCAGCCGGCAGCTGATACCGGCGGAAAAGGAATACTGCACAAGGCAGCGGGAAGCACTCGCTATAGTGTGGGCTTTCCAGAGGTTGCGGGAATACCTGTGGGGTACTCCTAACCTTTTGGTTAGAACGGACCATCATAACCTGCTATGGCTCATGTCTGGAGATCATACAGGTAGGTTGGCCAGGTGGCAGTTGGAATTGGCGGAGTATGACTTCACCATTCATTACATCAAGGGCACAAGGAATGTTGTCCCTGATTTTTGTTCTCGGTATGAGGACAAGAGTGGACAGAAGGATAAGGCCGTTGATGATTTACAGCGACGTCATACGGTCAAGGAGGTGCGAATGGCACAGTTTGAATTTCGAACGCCGGGGGCGGTGTTCGCAATCATGGGTCATGATGTGGATCTACATGATTGGGAGGAACAGGGAGCGGAAGACACCAAGTTGCCATCGGGGCTTTGGTATCATCCGTTCACGCATAATAACAATCAACGTGACACGTGCAGCGAGGAAGTGTCTGCGTTGGAAGCAGTCGAGGTAGCGCACGAGACAAATGTGCATGCTGTTACTCGCCGATCGCGAGAGAGGCGTGTGAGGATATCCTATGGGCGGAAGCAAGGACCGCGGATAGGAAAGAGGGGGAGGATGTTATGGAAGGAAGGCAGGGTGCCTTTAACGCGGTCTTGTTATCGAAGGGCCCGATGTGCCTTAACTTGGAGGATGAAGAAAAAGTTAAGGAGGAACATCTTTTTCAGTTACCGGAGGCACATCCGGAAAAGGTTCGATTCCAGTTGGAAACTGACACGTTAGTCAGACTGGCGTCGGTGGAAACTTTTCGGACTTTCACAAAGGAAAGTACGGAGTATAAGGAGTTGAGAGAACATCTGCTCAATCCACAGGCAAGGCCCGAGGACATTGACATAAGGAAACTCAAGCGGTGCTTGGTACTAAAGGATGGACTCCTTTGGTATATGGGAAAAGATGGCGTATATACCAACGAGGAGGATCGATGGTTGTTATGGGTTCCGCAGGAACTCAGAACGTCTTTGTTAATTGCGGCGCATCATTGTCCTATGAAGAGCCACCCGGGGTGGAAAGGATGACGTGGTCGTTAAGGAGACGTTTTTTGGTGGAATAACCTGGGAGAACGGGTTAAGGAGTTTGTGAAGGGTTGTCCTCATTGTCAGATGGCCAAGTTGCCATATAAGCCGAAGATGGGGCTTAAGGGTGAATATGATATCACTCTGGATATTTTCGATACCTTGCATATCGATCATGTGGGTCCTTTTCCAGAGGCGGGAACGGAAAAATTCAAATATCTCTAAACGGTTATTGATTGAACTTCCAATTATGTCATTACTGTCCCTGTTACGGATGTGACAGCGGAAGTGACAGCGGCGGCGCTGATTGATCAGGTATTCGGCCGTATTGGGATACCGAGAAGGATTATTTCGGATAGAGGAACGAGTTTCGCGAATCAGGTTTCGCAAAGGATTGCCAAGTTCTTTGGGTTCGATTGGCAGTATGTGACTGCTTTTAACCCAATGGCGAATGGTAAGATTGAACGCGTTCACAGGACGTTGAAGGCAGCGTTGAAGACTTATTGTAAGAACAGCCAGCTTAACTGGGTATATGTGGTACCTATGTTCACGTTTGCTGTCAACAATTTAGCTTCGGCGTCGTTAGGCGGACACGCGCGGGGTGTCAGTCCGCATCAGGTGGTCTATGGACGGGCGTTAAACACGCCGACGGAACTGTTGTTTCCGCCTGATAAGTGGGAACCGTGTGAACTGTTAGGAGTTCGCTTACGAGCGATCGCGGAAGCACGGAGTGCGATTGAGAAGTGTCGGGAGACGCTGAGAGAGGTTCAGCGGGAACAGGAAATGGGCAAGTACTCTCATGTGGAGTACAAGGAAGGTGATACAGTGTTGCTGTATGTACCGACGGTACCGAAAGGGGTATCGATTAAGTTTTACAATAAGTGGCATGGGCCATTTAAGATAGTACGTCAGACGGGTGCGTACAATTACAAGATTGCACCTACGGGGGCACGTGGAAGGGAACAGATTGTTCATGTTCGTCGGTTGGCGAAGTTCAGTCCTTATTTGCTGGAGGACGAGAATGAGGAACAAGCGCTGAGGCGTATTGCACCAGCGTTTAGACAGCCGCCAGCATTGCTTACGCGCAAGGAGCGTGAGGAGGCGTTGCGAAAGCAACAGAAGGAAGAAAAGGCTGAGGCCAGGAATGCTGGACAACAGGATCGTTCGGCTTCGGACGTCAAGGTAGACGTCAAAGATGGGAGGGAAATTCCGAAGTCATCGGAAATGTCAGATCGGAAAGGCACGGTATGGAAGAAACCGTGGATAGCCGGTAAGGAAGTGGCTAAGATCGACTGGCAGGTTGATAAGTTCTATCTATGTCGACCGCACGAGGATACGGTCATGGATAAGGACTTTGATTATTTCTTTTTAATGCAGGTTACGTATGTACAGCCTAGAACGCGGGTACGGGCTGCGTTGGGACTTGCTCCGACAATGCACTTTTGGAGGAGCAAGAGTGTTATTGATATGACGCGGGAAAGAATCTTTGCGCCAGTATTTCGAGACGGCAAAGATTTGGAGCAGTGGGATGCGTCCATCGAGAAGGACGATGAGGATTTTACACCATGGACGGTGCAAATGATGCCAAGGGTGGTGTTGGATATGCCGTTCGAGTTAACAGAGGAAAGGAGGATTCCGCTTCGTATTTGGGACGAAGTCCAAAGTGCGGGCATATCATTTTTGTTGATAGGTGCACCAAGATGTGAGAAAGAAGTGGCGGCGAAGAAGAGAAGGGCTAAAGAGACGCAGTCGGAAGCAGTAGAGCACAGGGGTCGAGGACCTCGGAAACAAGTCAAAACGTGAAGCTACGAAGTCTGATGTCGCTTACGGATCATTGGCTACTTTGATTTTTCTACGGGAAAGGGGAGATCAAATCGGGGCATTTCTTTTAATGCCTAAAGTGAAAGAGCTAGGCTCGGGGGCACGAGTTCTCATGGGAGACTCGCACTGGACGTGGACCAATTATTTTTACTTATTCGACAGCCGGGATGCTTCATGTCATGTATCGGTCGGTCGAGGGCGCCTTCGAATGAGGAGTCAGTCTTCGGCGTGGGGGTCGACCGCTTACATCGGCGTCCCCCAAGGGGGCAAAGGGATTGTCGGCCAGCCCGTACATTACATAGTGGCATCAAGTGTTGTCCGGCTTGTCGTTACTTGACTCTTATGCTTGGTCTGCCCCTCTACAGTTGAGGTACGACTAAGTGTCAGAGTAGCTGTTCCGGTTACATTTATTTATTTATTTATTTCTTTATTATTATTATTATTATCATTATTATTATTATTATTATTATTATTATTATTATTATTATTATTGTGAGGAGGTGATTGACCTCACTGAGGTTCCATCAGCTTCTGTCCCACCCTCTCCCCCAAGTGACGTTGATGTTGCGCGGCGCGGCCGTCCGCGCAGTGTGGACGTCCTGGCTAGAGAGAGGGGTTCGGGAGCGCAGCGTAGTGTCTCCCGAGTTCTTCTCTTCAGCTAACACCCTCGCATCTAGCTCTTCATGCACTTCACAGCCCCCATCTGCCCCTGCTGTTGCTGTTGCTGCTATGTCTGTTTGGTGTTCTGACAATGCGTTGGGATCGGCTGACCCCGGTGACCCAATGGAGGCACATGTCCAGGATCTGGATCTGATGCTATAGTCTGAGGAAGCCTATTATTATTATTATTATTATATATTATTATTATTATTATTATTATTATTATTATTATTATTATTATTATTATTATTATTATTATTTGGACACCGTGATAGCCCAGTGGTCAAGTTCTACCATCTGGGCCCTGTCGCCAGTTCGATTCCCGTCGGTGCCACCAGTATTTTCATTGAACATACCGGTCTATTTCTGGACCAGTATTTTCATTGAACATACCGGCCCGTCTGGAAGTGTTGGAACTGCCCTTGCGGGGGTGTCATTAGAGCTTATCGTCAATTCTTCGTACTCCCCTCACGGGTGAGACGATGGAGGCGCATGTGCAGAAATGCATCAGCCATTGACAGAGAAGCACTATTATTATTATTATTATTATTATTATTATTATTATTATTATTATTATTATTGGACACCGTGATAGCCCAGTGGTCAAGTTCTACCATCTGGGCCCTGTCGCCAGTTCGATTCCCGTCGGTGCCACTAGTATTTTCATTGAACATACCGATCCGTCTGGACCAGTATTTTCATTGAACATACCGGCCCGTCTGGAAGTGTTGGAACTGCCCTTGCGGGGGTGTCATTAGAGCTTATCGTCAATTCTTCGTACTCCCCTCACGGGTGAGACGATGGAGGCGCATGTGCAGAAATGCATCAGCCATTGACAGAGAAGCACTATTATTATTATTATTATTATTATGGACACCGTGATAGCCCAGTGGTCAAGTTCTACCATCTGGGCCCTGTCGCCAGTTCGATTCCCGTCGGTGCCACCAGTATTTTCATTGAACATACCGGTCCGTCTGGAAGTGTTGGAACTGCCCTTGCGGGGGTGTCATTAGAGCCTATCGTCAATTCTTCGTACTCCCCTCACGGGTGAGACGATGGAGGCGCATGTGCAGATTTGCATCAGCCATTGACAGAGAAGCACTATTATTATTATTATTATTATTATTATTATTATTATTATGGACACCGTGATAGCCCAGTGGTCAAGTTCTACCATCTGGGCCCTGTCGCCAGTTCGATTCCAGTCGGTGCCACCAGTATTTTCATTGAACATACCGGTCTATTTCTGGACCAGTATTTTCATTGAACATACCGGCCCGTCTGGAAGTGTTGGAACTGCCCTTGCGGGGGTGTCATTAGAGCTTATCGTCAATTCTTCGTACTCCCCTCACGGGTGAGACGATGGAGGCGCATGTGCAGAAATGCATCAGCCATTGACAGAGAAGCACTATTATTATTATTATTATTATTATTATTATTATTATTATTATTATTATTATTATTATTATTATTATTATTATTATTATTATTATTATTATTATTATTATTATTATTGGACACCGTGATAGCCCAGTGGTCAAGTTCTACCATCTGGGCCCTGTCGCCAGTTCGATTCCCGTCGGTGCCACCAGTATTTTCATTGAACATACCGATCCGTCTGGACCAGTATTTTCATTGAACATACCGGCCCGTCTGGAAGTGTTGGAACTGCCCTTGCGGGGTGTCATTAGAGCTTATCGTCAATTCTTCGTACTCCCCTCACGGGTGAGACGATGGAGGCGCATGTGCAGAAATGCATCAGCCATTGACAGAGAAGCACTATTATTATTATTATTATTATTATTATTATTATTATTATTATTATTATTATTATTATTATTATTATTATTATTATTATTATTATTATTATTATTCTGGAGGGGTGCACAAGATGGCACTCCATGGGAAGAGGAGGTGGTTGGGCCTCTCCCCACGAAGGTGACCGCTTGGGAGGGCGGTCACCGGATATGCGCAACTGTCAACTGGGCATTTACTCGGTAGGGTTCGGCCAGGCAGTTGTGGGATCGTCTGTTGGATTGTTGGTTGGCTCGTTTTTCTTGGCTGTTGGTTTGGGTCTGGTTTCCTGGTTAGCCCATTTTCGCCGAATTTCCTGCCGAGTAAATGCCTGGGGCTTCCAGTTCCGGTTTGGTGATCTTGTTGAGGTGAGCATTGGACGAAACAGTACCGAGATTGGTTGAAGATAGGATTCACATTGAGCCGAGATGGGGCCGAGTTGGCCTGTTCCAACTCGGCTCCATTTCGGCTTCATGTTAATCCTATCTTCATCCTATCTGGGTTTTGTCTCCTCCCTATCTTCGCTTCTTCGGGGTTGCCTAACTGGAACACATGATGAGCGCACGTTGGAGAGGGCTTCAGTCGGTCCCAATGCCTTGCCAGTGCCTTGCTGCGTTGCCGTGCCTTGCCCCATGCAGTCACACCCTCCACCGTTGCATTTCTAACTGAGCAGCTTCGGCTGGGATTACTATACTTGTCTGTAAGACCCTATAGGTACCGCTAGATTCGCGCCTTCTATACCCACGTGGGGAGGAGTTTCAGCGGCACGCCGTCCGATCTGGCTCCACTCGGGGACACCCGTACCTCATGATGTGTATTGTTAGGAGCAGCTGAAAGTCCATAAGGCATGAGAGTAGAGGCGTTGGCGATGCGATGGAGAGTGTGTGTAGTGCGTGAGGCAGGTTCTGGTGACGCTGGGGTGCTGGCGGGCGCCCAAGGGCACGAAGCGACGCGGCAGCATCCAGTGACACCGGCGAAAATGCGTGTAGTGTGTGTTGCAGATACCGCCGATGCTATTTGCATGGACGGGCGCTTTCCTCGGCGTAAAGAGGCGCGGCGGTGATGGCCAGCGACATTGGCCGTCTACTACTCTCAATGGATTACAAATACGCGAAGCACGGAGCTACCACTGTGGCCCTTATGGGACAAGGTAGAATCGCCGAAGACCTGGACAATCCCCGTGGGAATGCCTCTTCGACGGGCTCTGGCCCGATGTCCCAGGATGGGAGGATGAGGGCTCGCGTATATGACGGAATTCCTGAACCACGTGGAGAGGCTATCTTAGCTGCGCCTCATCCTTCCTCCCCAAACCTGGCACACGGGTCGGCGCTTCAACATAAGGCGAGCGGCGCTATATGGCAGATGGCACCGCCGCCTCGACGGTACCGGCGGGTAGATCGGTACGACAAGGACGGGCGTAATCTGATTGTCTCGAGGCTCTCAGAACGCGCCAATCTACAGGAGATCGCCTCCAAAATGAGCGGTCTTGGTCTGGTGGTCCCGGTAATGGAGTGGCAAGGCCAGCGAATGTCTCGTCACCTGGAGCTGGTCTATGAGGATGATGACAGCAGGCAGACGGCGTTGCAGCAACTCAAACATCTCAAATTCTTCGGCAGAGGGTCAATGTGGCCCTTGGCGCAGGTTCAGGGACAGGGAACGTGTCCGAAGGCTTATTCGCATCCATCTGCGTGGGGAAGCGGCGGTCCGGAAGGAGGAAGCTGCGACGGATATCGCGTCTTGCCTCTGCATGAAGAATGTGTTGATGATGTGCAGGTGGTGTCTTCGGAATTGGCTGCCGATGCACCTGAGTGTGTGTCTGAGTGTGCTGATGTGCAGGTGGTGCCCCTGCATTCGGCGGCCAGTGCAGTGGGGACCAACCTGCGCAAGCACCTGCAGAGGGGGCAGCACGAGGCGGAAGCCAAGCGCGGCCGTCGGGTCCGGAAACGAGCCAAGAAGCACCGCTCCAAGCAGTTCGATACCGGCTTCAAGCTACTCGTCGCGAGTCACAACTGGCAGGGTAAAACGGGATACGACCACGTAGGCACGGCGGAATGGGCATCATTCTACAAGCACGAGGGCTGGCTAGTCATCGGGGCTCAGGAGCACCGCATGGGCAAGAAGCAACTTTCCAAATGCAGCCTGGATGGATTCCGGATTTTTGGAAAACCTGCGGAGGTCAGCGAGAAAAATCGCTGCAAGGGTGGGTTCTATTCGCGGTGGCTAACTTCCTTGGTCCGTATTGCAACCTGGTGTCAGCCCCCGTCGACCACCGGCAGCAAGTGTGGCTGCGTATCGCCTCGGGTGTTACCGGCGCTCAGGATATCTATGTGGGCAACGGCTACTTTCCCCAGGAAACGCAGGAAGAAGAGTCGTCAGAGGCGTATGCGGCCTGGCAGGCAGCTATAGCTTTTTTTGGAGCCAAAGGTCTTGTGGTCACGGTGGCGGATGCCAACGCGAAGCTCGGGCCGGCATGCAGCCGAAAAGAGGAGGGCATCGTCGGTCAGCACGGGGAGGTCGATCATAAGGGAGCACCGGTACGTTCGGAGAACGGCAAGAGACTCGCGGCTGTCCTCGTCGCTTCGGGCCTGCGAAATCTGAGCGGCTTCTCGTGCCCAGTGGAAGGGTCCTACTGGTGGTCCCGGCGTGAGCAGCGCGGCATGGGCACAGGCAAGCACCTCCTCGATTACATCTGCGCGTCGCCTGGCTTGGCATCTGGAGCAAAGTTCGGAGTATGCGAAGATGATCTTGATACGGACCACAAGGCAGTATGGGCCGAACTGACGTGGAGCGGCCAGCGCCGGCCAAAGCGGGCTGCGAAACCTTACAGGTCCTTTCGTGTTGATAAGCTTATTGGTGCTGGTGTCTCGGGTAATGATCACGCTGCGAAGCAAGCGCTGGATTATCTACGCGACAAGTTCGATGACGTATTCCAGCATTGCCTACAGAAGCTCGGAGTACATCAGCTGCCTGAGCTTGACCTATCGGGTGGTGCCGACAGCCAACGGGTGGTAGATGACGTCACCGAGCGAGTGGCGCAGTCCTTCCGAATGGCGGCGCACCGGGTCCTTGGCTCCAGATGTATACGACCCCGTTTCACCAACAATTGGTTCGACGGGGAGCTAAAGGAGCTCATTCAGCAGCGCCGGGAGGCCTACGCAGCATACAGGAGGGATGAATCGAATGCGGAAGCCCGTCTGAATTGGCTACGGCTCCGCAAGCAAATTCGGAAGGCAACTCGGGCCAAGAAGTCCGCCTCCTTCAAGCAAGTGCAGGAAGAAGCGGTCAAGTGTCAACGCGAGCAATCCTCAAAGCGCTTTTGGCTACTCGCGAAGCGGCTTGGCGGGGCACGCAGAACGAAGGTCTCCGCGCCGGTGCAAAGGGAGGATGGCTCACTGGCGTGTACGCTGCCGGAAAAGGTCGCTCGGTGGGAGGAATTTCGGAAAAATTCGGTGAAGCCACGGGAAAATCCGGCAAGTGCGGCTGTTGTGGTGGAGTGCTGTGCAGAAGCAGGCTCGCTGGAGTGGGAGGAAGCCGAAGCTAAGCGGCAGTTCCACTGGAACGATCGCTTCAGAGATGAGGTGGCCCGGGCTATGAAGGATCACGAAGTAGGTGAAGACACTTGCGAAGAGCTGGACAAGCCGTTCACGCAAGAGGAGGTCCTTGCAAGGCAACGTGCCCTGGCGAGGACAAAGTGAAGAACGAGATGCTCAAGTATGGCGGCGCCTACATCAATGGCTACTTAACGCAGTACTTCAACTGGATTCGAGAAGCCGAGAGGACTCCAAAAGCTTGGGGCAAGGGAATCATCGTCAATATCCCCAAGGGTGGGGATTATCTCGATTATTAGTTGCCTTGGTAAGCTGTATCTGTCCTTATTAGCTACTCGTCTAACGCTCTTCGTGGATGGCCCGGATAAGCTACGTCCAGAGCAGGGAGGCTTCCGCCCGGGGCGTCGCACTACGGATCAGGTCTTTACCCTTTGGCAGAGGTTGAAGGGGCGTCAGCAGCAGAAGCGGGAGTCGTATGTCCTGTTCGTCGATCTACGCAAGGCTTTCCCGTCTGTTTGGAGAGATGGTCTATTTGAGAGGCTCTGGAAGCTGGGTGTAAGGGGCAAGTTCTGGCGCACGCTACGCAGGTGCTACGAGCAGACTTCGTCGCAAGTGCTAGTTGATGGAGCACTCATCCCCGAAGTACTGGAGGGTGTAGGCGTCCAACAGGGGTCCCCTCTCTCTCCCACACTCTTCAACGTCTTTATGGATGAGCTGTGTGATCGGCTGGCGAGTGCCCTCAAGATCACGGATGTGAAGCGGCTGAACGACATCAAGGCACTTCTATACGCGGACGACGTGGCCCTCATCGCTCACAGTCGCACCGAGCTCCAGAAGATGGTCAATGTTGTGGCCAAGTTCGCGGAAGATTACCGGCTGGAAGTCAACTTGAAGCCCGGCAAGACGGAAATCATGCCCATTCACACGTCGAGCAAGGCGAAACGACCAAGTATCAGGGAGCGAGGTGAGCCCGTGGTGTGGTTTCGCGGCCAGAAGCTTTGTGTCACCAGTCAGTACAAGTACCTGGGAGTGGTTATCACCGACGACCTGAAGTGGAAGGAGCAGGCCCTGCGGGCTACGCGTGTCACTGAAGTCGCCACCGCAGGTTGGTACTCTTTGTGGTGTGCAGGTGAGATACAAGCTAGGTATCGTCTCATGTGCTGGAATCAACTTGTGGGGGCCAAGCTGAAGTACGCCTTCGATGTCTGGCGTGCCCCCGTATCGCAGCTCACCAAGCTAGGTAGCAATGCTGCGCCCCATGAGGATGATTCTCGGCATCAGCCCTAAGACAAGCAAGTGGATTACACTCTTTCTGGCGCGCTCTTTGAGTGCGGAGCGTTTGCGGCGGGCGGCGCAACTGAAGTTCTATGGACGGTTGCGTGTTCTACCGGAGAAGCGATTTCCTGTCATCGCATCTCAAGTCAAATCCGACTGGACTGCGGAGGCCGAAGGCGCTATCAGGGACTCAATGGATCTACAACAAGGGCTTCAGGAACTCCTAAATAGCTCAGAGAAGGACCTCGAGGGTTGGTGTTCGACTGTGGACAAGTGGGCCCTTCAGCAGGACGTCAAGATGGTGCAGCAACTGATGTGGGACAAGCGAGAGGCAGGCAGCGATCTTACTGATGGCCTGCGAGTCATCCTAAGACAAGTCTTTGGAACTAAGGAGTTCCCAAGATGGGTAGCCCTTGATGATGCGCATTATAATCTGCTTCGGAGAAGGTTGCTCAGCTGCAACAACCGCCTTCGGTTGTACCGCAGCAAGTTGGTCAGTGGCATGTCCCCTCGCTGCTTCTGTTGTCATGATGATGTCAATAAGTCCCTTGCGCACTTCTTATGGGATTGCCCCATGCATGAGGGGAGACGTAAGCAGCTGTTGCTGAGTATGCAGAGGCTCGGTGGCATGGCTGTGGGGGCTGCTGAGGGGGATGGAGGGAGTGAGGAGGGTGGTGAGGTCGTAGGTGGTGAGGTTGTGGTGGAGGATGTGTTGCTTGGGCGGGAGCGGGAGGGCTCTGTGCGGCAGGGTTGGGATGATATGTCGCCTGTGGATCAATCACGATTGTTTTGTAAGCTTTTTCAGGGGAAGTCGCGCTTCCGCAGTAACTTTAGGCTTGCTGCGTTGTTAGAGGTTACAGCGTTGCGTCCCCCTCCAAAGTTGGATGTGTTGTTTGGATCATATGTGTCTGAGTGTTGGTCTGCTAGGGAGGGTAAAAGGGAGGAGCTTGGGGTGGATGATGGGGGTGAGGAGGTGATTGACCTCACTGAGGTTCCATCAGCTTCTGTCCCACCCTCTCCCCCAAGTGACGTTGATGTTGCGCGGCGCGGTCCGCGCAGTGTGGACGTCCTGGCTAGAGAGAGGGGTTCGGGAGCGCAGCGTAGTGTCTCCGAGTTCTTCTCTTCAGCTAACACCCTCGCATCTAGCTCTTCATGCACTTCACAGCCCCCATCTGCCCTCTGCTGTTGCTGTTGCTGCTATGTCTGTTTGGTGTTCTGACAATGCGTTGGGATCGGCTGACCCCGGTGACCCAATGGAGGCACATGACCAGGATCTGGATCTGATGATATAGTCTGAGGAAGCCTATCATTATTATTATTATTATTATTATTATTATTATTATTATTATTATTATTATTATTATTATTATTATTATTATTATTATTATTATTATTATTCAGCCCAAGGGCCTCAAGGCGTTAAACTGTGACGCCAACTCATAACCCTTTAGTGGTAGATGCTGGGGAGGAGGGTCGTTGCGCGCGTAAAAGATCTTAAACTCCGCATATGCTGGTTGATAGCCCAGGACCCAGCAGACACCAGATTGTTATGGGTTGGGTTTCGAGGCAGCTCTAGCAACTGCGCTTGGTGTATGCACTTGCACATTCGGTGACGTCTTGCAAGAGGTTGCTGGGACTGCGGAATAACCTCGGCTTAGTGCAGTCTTGCCCTCAGGAGCTCCATCGGTGGCCCCGATCATCAGGCGAGAGACTGACACGGGGGGGTGGAGGACCTCGAACAAGGGTATTGGAGGCTTATGTCCGTTGAGGATATGCCATTAGCTGCATCAGTACGCCTCAGATATAGTATTATTATTATTATTATTATTATTGCCCAGTGGTCAAGTTCTACCATCTGGGCCCTGTCGCCAGTTCGATTCCCGTCGGTGCCACCAGTATTTTCATTGAACATACCGGTCTATTTCTGGACCAGTATTTTCATTGAACATACCGGCCCGTCTGGAAGTGTTGGAAGTGCCCTTGCGGGGGTGTCATTAGAGCTTATCGTCAATTCTTCGTACTCCCCTCACGGGTGAGACGATGGAGGCGCATGTGCAGAAATGCATCAGCCATTGACAGAGAAGCACTATTATTATTATTATTATTATTATTATTATTATTATTATTATTATTATTATTATTATTATTATTAGGGAGTACATAGGCCATCGGTCCTTTCCATGGGCTGATTGGTATAAAGCTCCTAGAGTAATGTTCTATGCCGTCACTTCCTTTATTCCACCGGTTGGTGTGGAGACTTTCCTTATGGAATGGAGGACTGGATGCACATGGCCTTTTGGCTCAGCAATTGGCAGGAGATACACTATTATTATCATTATTATTATTATTATTATTATTATTATTATTATTATTATTATTATTATTATTATTATTATTATTATTATTAGGGAGTACATAGGCCATCGGTCCTTTCCATGGGCTGATTGGTATAAAGCTCCTAGAGTAATGTTCTATGCCGTCACTTCCTTTATTCCACCGATTGGTGTGGAGACTTTCCTTATGGAATGGAGGACTGGATGCACATGGCCTTTTGGCTCAGCAATTGGCAGGAGATACACTATTATTATTATTATTATTATTATTATTCAGCCCAATGGCCTCAAGGCGTTAAACTGTGACGCCAACTCATAACCCTTTGGTGGTAGATGCTGGGGAGGAGGGTCGTTGCGCGCGTAAAAGATCTTAAACTCCGCATATGCTGGTTGATAGCCCAGGACCCAGCAGACACCAGATTGTTATGGGTGGGGTTTCGAGGCAGCTCTGGCAACCGTGCTCGGTGTATGCACTTGCACATTCGGTGACGTCTTGCAAGAGGTTGCTGGGACTGCGGAATAACCTCGGCTTAGTGCAGTCTTGCCCTCAGGAGCTCCATCGGTGGCCCCGATCATCAGGCGAGAGACTGACACGGGGGGGTGGAGGACCTCGAACAAGGGTATTGGAGGCTTATGTCCGTTGAGGATATGCCATTATCTGCATCAGTACGCCTCAGATATAGTAAATCTGCCTTGGAGTGTTGACTGTGACATATTTGAGGGAAATCCCGATGAAAAAACCTAGTCACACTTGCTAAACAGAGTTCCAGCCCGATGGCCTCAAGGCGTTAAACTGTGACGCCAACTCATAACCCTTTGGTGGTAGATGCTGGGGAGGAGGGTCGTTGCGCGCGTAAAAGATCTTAAACTCCGCATATGCTGGTTGATAGCCCAGGACCCAGCAGACACCAGATTGTTATGGGTGGGGTTTCGAGGCAGCTCTAGCAACCGCGCTTGGTGTATGCACTTGCACATTCGGTGACGTCTTGCAAGAGGTTGCTGGGACTGCGGAATAACCTCGGCTTAGTGCAGTCTTGCCCTCAGGAGCTCCATCGGTGGCCCCGATCATCAGGCGAGAGACTGACACGGGGGGGTGGAGGACCTCGAACAAGGGTATTGGAGGCTTATGTCCGTTGAGGATATGCCATTAGCTGCATCAGTACGCCTCAGATATAGTATTATTATTATTATTATTATGGAGGGGTGCACAGTATGGCACCCCACGGGAAGAGGAGGTGGTTGGGCCTCTTCCCACTGGTTTCGAGGCTATGTCGTTGTGTTGGCTCCGAGGCTATGTTGTTGTGTTGGTTCCGAGGCTATGTTGTTGTGTTGGTTCCGAGGCTCTGTTGTTGTGTGGGTTCCGAGGCTATGTCGATGTGGGTTCCGAGGCTATGTTGTTGTGTTGGTTCCGAGGCTATGTCGTTGTGTTGTTTTTTATAAGACATACACCACGTGGGATCAAAGGGGTATTTACATTCCGCGATCTAGGGGTGGTGACGGGTTTCGAGGCGTCCCAGATACTTACCACAAAACGTCCTCATGCGCTGGCAGATCGCATGAAATGTCTGCTACCCGTGTGAGTACCTCCATGCGGGACCTACCCAGTCTCGTGGAGCTCTCATGCGGGGAAGACCAATCATTTGTAGTTGATTTCCTGCAAGGTACCCGACACTGTGCGGGTAGTAGGGACTTCCTTTTGGGGCCTTCTATGCAGGATGGTCAGAGTCACTCTTCCCTCCCCAACATACTCACTGTAGTCCCTGTTGGGTCGAGGGATGGAGGCGCATGGCCCTCGGGCTCAGCCATGACAGATCAATATAATATATATCATTATTATTATTATTATTATTATTATTATTATTATTATTATTATTATTATTATTATTATTATTATTATTATTATTATTATTATTATTATTATTATTATTATTATTATTATTATTATTATTATTATTATTATTATTCCATCTGGGCCCTGTCGCCAGTTCGATTCCCGTCGGTGCCACCAGTATTTTCATTGAACATAACGATCTGTCTGGACCAGTATTTTCATTGAACATACCGGCCCGTCTGGAAGTGTTGGAACTGCCCTTGCGGGGGTGTCATTAGAGCTTATCGTCAATTCTTCGTACTCCCCTCACGGGTAAGACGATGGAGGCGCATGTGCAGAAATGCATCAGCCATTGACAGAGAAGCACTATTATTATTATTATTATTATTATTATTATTATTATTATTATTATTATTATTATTATTATTATGGACACCGTGATAGCCCAGTGGTCAAGTTCTACCATCTGGGCCCTGTCGCCAGTTCGATTCCCGTCGGTGCCACCAGTATTTTCATTGAACATACCGGTCCGTCTGGACCAGTATTTTCATTGAACATACCGGCCCGTCTGGAAGTGTTGGAACTGCCCTTGCTGGGGTGTCATTAGAGCTTATCGTCAATTCTTCGTACTCCCCTCACGGGTGAGACGATGGAGGCGCATGTGCAGAAATGCATCAGCCATTGACAGAGAAGCACTATTATTATTATTATTATTATTATTAGACTCTGACTCTGACTCTGATCCTGACTCTTTGGTCTTACTCTTACTCTTACTCTTACTCTTACTCTTACTCTTACTCTTACTCTTACTCTTACTCTTACTCTTACTCTTACTCTTACTCTTACTCTTACTCTTACTCTTACTCTTACTCTTACTCTTACTCTTACTCTTACTCTTACTCTTACTCTTACTCTTACTCTTACTCTTACTCTTACTCTTACTCTTACTCTTACTCTCTCTCTCTCTCTCTCTCTCTCTCTCTCTCTTTTTTTTTTTTTTTTTTTTTTTTTTTTTTTTTTTTTTGTTGTTGTTGCTTTTGACAGAGTCAAAGTGACTGAGTCTGCGGCCTGGTCCGACCCGGCCTGCCGATTATTCAAGTAATACTATGATAAGACGGTTTGATATGCAGGGGCCTGCAGGCCGCCCCCGCGGCCCCGCCGGATCGTGATTCAATATATATGAATGACTGACAGAACTGACTCTTCACTGCGGCAAGTTTGTACGCAAACACTTTTAACTAGTATTAATGAGGTTGAACTGAACGGTACTTGCCGCATCCGAGTCCGACAGTAGGGACCTGGGACTGATAAGTGGAAATTGTATAATTAAAGACATTCAAGTTAACTGTGAGTTGACTTGTGTTACAACTCTTCAAGTAGGCAGATACAACGAACCCTTAATAACAACACTATGGCTGCATTGAGTCCTGACTCTATGAGAGCAGGTGAAATACCAGTAAAGAGTAGAGAGGTCACTTGAAGTTCGTTTATTTACGTAATTTCGAACTCTTTTGCAGGCTTGATTGCAACTTACGATTAAGTGTAGAACGTAGATTGTTTTGTCGGTTATATTCAAAAGATATTATTTAATGCAAGCCGGGGTGTTTATCCATCCAATTCCGAAGCACTCTGAAAATAACCTAATCTTCCTCCTCTACAAAAGAGAGGAAACCAGTATGGCGGCCCGGAAAATGTAGGAGACTGTCAGCCAAGCAACAAAAAGGAAACAGAAAGCCATTCCCCAATGTCACCCCTAACGATAATATTATCCGGCTTAAAAAAGTAGTACCGG